>JANJGN010001095.1:0-195736 GCA_026770705.1 Isurus oxyrinchus
TGAAACACGATAATTCTGCTGAGCGAATTACGGTAATTCCACAGTGTGAATCACGGTAATTCCACAGTGTGAATCACGGCATTTACACAGTGTGAATCACGGTAAATAGACATTGTGAATCACAGTAAATACAGAGTGTGCATCATGGCATTTTCCATAGTGCGAATGACAGTAATGCCACAGTGTGAATCACGGTAATTACACAGTGTGAATCACGGTAATTACAGAATGTGAATCACGGTAATACCACAGTGTGAATCATGGTAATTCCACAGTGAGAATCACGGTAATTCCACAGTGAAAATCACGGTAATACCACAGTGTGAATCACGGTAATTACACAGTGAGATTAACGGTAATAACACACAGAATAATGGTAATTCCACAGTGCGAATCATGGTAATTCCAAACTGAGAATCACGGTAATTCCACACTGAGAATCACGGTAATTCCAAACTGAGAATCACGGTAATTCCACAGTGTGAATCACGGTAAGTACACAGTGTGAATCATGGTAATTCCACACTGAGAATCACGGTAATTCCACAGAGTGAATCACAGTAATTAAACAGTGAGAATCATGGTAATACCACATTGAGAATCACGGTAATTCCACAGATTGAATCACAGTAATTACACAGTGAGAATCATGGTAATACCACACTGTGAATCACGGTAATTACACAGTGAGAATCATGGTAATTCCACAGTGCGAATCACGGTAATAACACACTGAGAATCACGGTAATTCCACAGTGTCAATCACGATAATTCCACTGTGTGATTCATGGCAATGCACAGCGTTAATCACGGTAAGTACAAACTGAGAATCATGGTAATTCCACAGTGTGAATCACGGTAATAACACACTGAGAATTACATTAATTCCACAGTGTGAATCACGGTAATGAGACACTGAGAATTACGATAATTCCACAGAGCAAATCATGGCAATTCCAAAGTGCGAATCATGGAAATTCCACTCAGAATCACGTTAATCCCACACTGAGAATCAGGGTAACTCAACGGAGTGAATCACAGTAATTACACAGTGCGAATCACGGTAATTACACGGTGCGCATCACAGTAATAACACACTGAGAATCATGTTAATTCCACAGTGTGAATCACGGTAATTACACACTGAGAATCACGGTAATTCCACAGTGTGAATCACAGTAATAACAAACTGATAATCTCGGTAATTCCACAGTGTGAATCACGGTAATACCACACTGAGAATCACGGGAATTCCACAGTGTGAATCACAGTAATTACACAGTGCGTATCACAGTAATACCACACTGAGAATCACGGTAATTCCACAGAGTGAATCACGGTAATTCCACAGTGTGAATCACGGTAATACCACACTGAGAATCACGGTAATTCCACATTGTTAATCTCGGTAATAACACACCGAGAATCATGGTAATTCCACAGTGTGAATGACGGTAATACCACACTGAGAATCATGGTAATTCCACAGTGTGAATCACGGTAATTCCACAGTGCGAATCACAGTAATACCAAACTGAGAATCATGGTAATTCCACAGTGTGAATCACGGTAATTCCACAGTGCAAATCAGAGTAATACCACACTGAGAATCACAGTAATTCCACAGAGTGAATCACAGTAATTCCACAGTGTGAATCATGGTAATTCCACACTGAGAATCACGCTAATTCCAAAGTGTGAATCACGGTAATACCACACTGAGATTCACGGTAATTCCAAAGGGTGAATCACTGTAATTCCACAGTGCGAATCACAGTAATACCAAACTGAGAATAACGGTAATTCCAAAGAGTGAATCACGGTAATTACACAGTGTGAATCACGGTAATACCACACTGAGAATGACGGTAATTCCACTGTGTGAATCACGGTAATAACACACTGAGAATCATGGTAATTCCACAGTGTGAATCACGGTAATTCCACAGTGCGAATCACAGTAATACCACACCGAGAATCACGGTAATTCCACAGAGTGAATCACAGTAATTCCACAGTGTGAATCATGGTAATTCCACACTGAGAATCACGGTAATTCCACAGAGTGAATTACGGTAATTACACAGTGAGAACCATGGTAATACCACACTGAGAATCACGGTAATTCCACAGAGTGAATCACGGTAATTACACAGGGAGAATCATGGTAATTCCACAGTGTGAATCACGGTAACAACACACTGAGAATCATGGTAAGTCCACAGAGTGAATATGAGTAATTACACAGTGAGAATCATGGTAATACCACACTGAGAATAACGGTAATTCCACAGAGTGAATCAAAGTAATTACACAGTGAGAATCGTGGTAATACCACACTGAGAATCAAGGTAATTCTACAGAGTGAATCACAGTAATTACACAGTGTGAATCATGGTAATAACTCACTGAGTATCACGGTAATTCCACAGTGCGAATCACGGTAATAACACACTGAGAATCACGGTAATTCCACAGTGTCAATCACGGTAATTCCACTGTGTGATTCATGGCAATTTTACAGTGTGAATAACGGTATGTACAAACTCAGTATCATGGTAATTCCACAGTGTGAATCACGGTAATACCACAGTGTGAATCATGGTAATCCTACACTGTGAATCACATAATTCCACTGAGCAAATCATGGTAATTCCACACAGTGAATCAAGGTAATTCCAAAGTGTGAATCACGGTAATTCCACAGTGTGAAACACGATAATTCTGCTGAGCGAATTACGGTAATTCCACAGTGTGAATCACGGTAATTCCACAGTGTGAATCACCGGCATTTACACAGTGTGAATCACGGTAAATAGACATTGTGAATCACAGTAAATACAGAGTGTGCATCATGGCATTTTCCACAGTGCGAATGACAGTAATTCCACAGTGTGAATCACGGTAATTACAGAGTGTGAATCACGGTAATACCACAGTGTGAATCAAGGTAATTCCACAGTGAGAATCACGGTAATTCCACAGTGAAAATCACGGTAATACCACAGTGTGAATCACGGTAATTACACAGTGAGATTAACGGTAATAACACACTGAGAATAATGGTAATTCCACAGTGCGAATCATGGTAATTCCAAACTGAGAATCACGGTAATTCCACACTGAGAATCACGGTAATTCCAAAGTGTGAATCACGGTAATTCCACAGTGTGAATCACGGGAAGTCCACAGTGTGAATCATGGTAATTCCACACTGAGAATCACGGTAATTCCACAGGGTGAATCACAGTAATTAAACAGTGAGAATCATGGTAATACCACATTGAGAATCACGGTAATTCCACAGATTGAATCACAGTAATTACACAGTGAGGATCATGGTAATACCACACTGTGAATCACGGTAATTACATAGTGAGAATCATGGTAATTCCACAGTGCTAATCATGGTAATAACACACTGAGAATCACGGTAATTCCACAGTGTGAATCACGGTAATTCCACAGTGCGAATCACAGTAATGCCACACTGAGAATCGCGGTAATTCCACAGAGTGAATCACAGTAATTCCACAGTGTGAATCATGGTAATTCCACACTGAGAATCACGGTAATTCCACAGAGTGAATTACGGTAATTACACAGTGAGAATCATGGTAATACCACATTGAGAATCACGGTAATTCCACAGATTGAATCACAGTAATTACACAGTGAGGATCATGGTAATACCACACTGTGAATCACGGTAATTACATAGTGAGAATCATGGTAATTCCACAGTGCGAATCATGGTAATAACACACTGAGAATCACGGTAATTCCACAGTGTGAATCACGATAATTCCACAGTGCAAATCAGAGTAAATACCACACTGAGAATCACAGTAATTCCACAGAGTGAATCACAGTAATTCCACAGTGTGAATCATGGTAATTCCACACTGAGAATCACGGTAATTCCAAAGTGTGAATCACGGTAATACCACACTGAGATTCACGGTAATTCCAAAGGGTGAATCACTGTAATTCCACAGTGCGAATCACAGTAATCACCAAAACTGAGAATAACGGTAATTCCAAAGAGTGAATCACGGTAATTACACAGTGTGAATCACGGTAATACCACACTGAGAATGACGGTAATTCCACTGTGTGAATCACGGTAATAACACACTGAGAATCATGGTAATTCCACAGTGTGAATCACGGTAATTCCACAGTGCGAATCACAGTAATACCACACTGAGAATCACGGTAATTCCACAGAGTGAATCACAGTAATTCCACAGTGTGAATCATGGTAATTCCACACTGAGAATCACGGTAATTCCACAGAGTGAATTACGGTTATTACACAGTGAGAACCATGGTAATACCACACTGAGAATCACGGTAATTCCACAGAGTGAATCACGGTAATTACACAGGGAGAATCATGGTAATTCCACAGTGTGAATCACGGTAACAACACACTGAGAATCATGGTAAGTCCACAGAGTGAATATGAGTAATTACACAGTGAGAATCATGGTAATACCACACTGAGAATAACGGTAATTCCACAGAGTGAATCAAAGTAATTACACAGTGAGAATCGTGGTAATACCACACTGAGAATCAAGGTAATTCTACAGAGTGAATCACAGTAATTACACAGTGTGAATCATGGTAATAACTCACTGAGTATCACGGTAATTCCACAGTGTGAATCACGGTAATAACACACTGAGAATCACAGTAATTCCACAGTGTCAATCACGGTAATTCCACTGTGTGATTCATGGCAATTTTACAGTTTGAATAACGGTATGTACAAACTCAGTATCATGGTAATTCCACAGTGTGAATCACAGTAATAACACACTGAGAATCATGGTAATTCCACAGTGCGAATCATGGCAATTTCACAGTGCGAATCATGGCAATTCCTCAGTGCGAGTGACGGTAATACCACACTGAGAATCACGGTAAACCCACAGTGCGAATCATGGTAATACCACACTGAGAATCACGGTAATTCCACAGTGCGAATCACGGTAATAACAGTGAGAATCACGGTAATTCAAAAGTGTGAATCACTGTAATTCCACAGTTTAAATCACGGTAATTCCACAGTGAAAATCACGGAAATACCACAGTGTAAATCAAGGTAATTACACAGTGAGAATAACGGTAATAACACACTGAGAATAACGCTAATTCCACAGTGCGAATCATGGTAATTCCAAACTGAGAATCATGGTAATTCCACACTGAGAATCACGGTAATTCCAAAGTGTGAATCACGGTAAGTACACAGTGTGAATCATGGTAATTCCACACTGTGAATCACGGTAATTCCACAGAGTGAATCACAGTAATTACACAGTGCGAATCATGGTAATGCCACATTGAGAATCACGGTAATTCCACAGAGTGAATCACAGTAATTACACAGTGCGAATCATGGTAATACCACATTGAGAATCACGGTAATTCCACAGTGTGAATCACGGTAATTCCACAGTGTGAATCACGGTAACACCACACTGAGAATCACGGTAATTCCACAGTGTGAATCACGGTAATGACACACTGAGAATCACGGTAATGACACAGTGTGAATCACAGTAATACCACACTGAGAATCACGGTAATTCCACAGAGTGAAATCACGGTAATTACACAGTGTGAATCACGCTAATTCCACAGTGTGAATCACGGTAATACCACACTGAGAATCACGGTAATTCCACAGTGTGAATCACGTTAATAACGCACTGAGAATCACGGTAATTCCACAGTGTGAATCACGGTAATACCACACTGAGAATCATGGTAATTCCACAGTGTGAATCACGGTAATTCCACAGTGCGAATCACAGTAATACCACACTGAGAATCATGGTAATTCCACAGTGTGAATCACGGTAATTCCACAGTGCGAATCACAGTAATACCACACTGAGAATCATGGTATTTCCACTGAGTGAATCACAGTAATTCCACAGTGTGAATCATCGTAATTCCACACTGAGAATCACGGTAATTCCAAAGTATGAATCACGGTAATACCACACTGAGATTCACGGTAAATCCAAAGGGTGAATCACTGTAATTCCACAGTGCGAATCACAGTAATACCAAACTGAGAATAACAGTAATTCCAAAGAGTGAATCACGGTAATTACACAGTGTGAATCACGGTAATACCACACTGAGAATGACGGTAATTCCACTGTGTGAATCACGGTAATAACACACTGAGAATCATGGTAATTCCACTGAGCAAATCACGGTAATTCCACACAGTGAATCACGGTAATTCCAAAGTGTGAATCACGGTAATTCCACAGTGTGAAACACGATAATTCCGCTGAGCGAATTACGGTAATTCCACAGTGTGAATCACGATAATTCCACACTGAGAATCACGGTAATTCCACAGTGTGAATCACGGTATTTACACAGTGAGAATCACGTAAATAGACATTGTGAATCACGGTACATACAGAGTGTGAATCATGGCATTTTCCACAGTGCGAATGACAGTAATTCCACAGTGTGAATCACGGTAATACCACAGTGTGAATCATGGTAATTCCACAGTGAGAATCACGGTAATTCCACAGTGAAAATCACGGTAATACCACAGTGTGAATCACGGTAATTACACAGTGAGATTAACGGTAATAACTCACTGAGAATAATGGTAATTCCACAGTGCGAATCATGGTAATTCCAAACTGAGAATCACGGGTAATTCCACACTGAGAATCACGGTAATTCAAAGTGTGAATCACGGTAAGTCCACAGTGTGAATCACGGTAAGTACACAGTGTGAATCATGGTAATTCCACACTGAGAATCACGGTAATTCCACAGAGTGAATCACAGTAATTAAACAGTGAGAATCATGGTAATACCCACATTGAGAATCACGGTAATTGCACAGATTGAATCACAGTAATTACACAGTGAGAATCATGGTAATTCCACAGTGCGAATCACGGTAATAACACACTGAGAATCACGGTAATTCCACAGTGTCAATCACGATAATTCCACTGTGTGATTCATGGCAATGCACAGCGTTAATCACGGTAAGTACAAACTGAGAATCATGGTAATTCCACAGTGTGAATCACGGTAATAACACACTGAGAATTACATTAATTCCACAGTGTGAATCACGGTAATGAGACACTGAGAATCACGATAATTCCACAGAGCAAATCATGGCAATTCCAAAGTGCGAATCATGGAAATGCCACTCAGAATCACGTTAATCCCACACTGAGAATCAGGGTAACTCAACGGAGTGAATCACAGTAATTACACAGTGCGAATCACGGTAATTACACGGTGAGCATCACAGCAATAACACACTGAGAATCATGGTAATTCCACAGTGTGAATCACGGTAATTATACACTGAGAATCACGGTAATTCCACAGTGTGAATCACAGTAATAACAAACTGATAATCACGGTAATTCCACAGTGTGAATCACGGTAATACCACACTGAGAATCACGGGAATTCCACAGTGTGAATCACGGTAATTACACAGTGCGAATCACAGTAATACCACACTGAGAATCACGGTAATTCCACAGAGTGAATCACGGTAATTCCACAGTGTGAATCACAGTAATACCACACTGAGAATCATGGTAATTCCACAGTGTGAATCACGGCAATTCCATAGTGCGAATCACAGTAATACCACACTGAGAATCACGGGTAATTCCACAGAGTGAATCACAGTAATTCCACAGTGTGAATCATGGTAATTCCACACTGAGAATCACGGTAATTCCACAGAGTGAATTACGGTAATTACACAGTGAGAACCATGGTAATACCACACTGAGAATCACGGTAATTCCACAGCGTGAATCACGGTAATTACACAGGGAGAATCATGGTAATTCCACAGTGTGAATCACGGTAACAACACACTGAGAATCATGGTAATTCCACAGAGTGAATATGAGTAATTACACAGTGAGAATCATGGTAATACCACACTGAGAATAACGGTAATTCCACAGAGTGAATCAAAGTAATTACACAGTGAGAATCGTGGTAATACCACACTGTGAATCAAGGTAATTCCACAGAGTGAATCACGGTAATTACACAGTGTGAATCACGGTAATTCCACAATGTGAATCACAGTAATACCACACTGAGAATCACGGTAATTCCACAGAGTGAATCATACGGTAATTACACAGTGTGAATTACGGTAATTCCACAGTGTGAATCACGGTAATACCACACTGAGAATCACGGTAATTCCACAGTGTGAATCACGTTAATAACGCACTGAGAATCACGGTAATTCCACAGTGTGAATCACGGTAATACCTTACTGAGAATCATGGTAATTCCACAGTGTGAATCACGGTAATTCCACAGTGCGAATCACGGTAATGACACACTGAGAATCACGGTAATGTCACAGTGTGAATCACAGTAATACCACACTGAGAATCACGGTAATTCCATAGAGTGAATCACGGTAATTACACAGTGTGAATCAAGGTAATTCCACAGTGTGAATCACGTTAATAACGCACTGAGAATCACGGTAATTCCACAGTGTGAATCACGGTAATACCTTACTGAGAATCATGGTAATTCCACAGTGCGAATCATGGAAATGCCAGTCAGAATCACGTTAATCCCACACTGAGAATCAGGGTAACTCAACGGAGTGAATCACAGTAATTACACAGTGCGAATCACGGTAATTACACGGTGCGCATCACAGTAATAACACACTGAGAATCATGGTAATTCCACAGTGTGAATCACGGTAATTATACACTGAGAATCACGGTAATTCCACAGTGTGAATCACAGTAATAACAAACTGATAATCATGGTAATTCCACAGTGTGAATCACGGTAATACCACACTGAGAATCACGGGAATTCCACAGTGTGAATCACGGTAATTACACAGTGCGAATCACAGTAATACCACACTGAGAATCACGGTAATTCCACAGAGTGAATCACGGTAATTCCACAGTGTGAATCACAGTAATACCACACTGAGAATCATGGTAATTCCACAGTGTGAATCACGGCAATTCCATAGTGCGAATCACAGTAATACCACACTGAGAATCACGGTAATTCCACAGAGTGAATCACAGTAATTACACAGTGTGAATCATGGTAATTCCACACTGAGAATCACGGTAATTCCACAGAGTGAATTACGGTAATTACACAGTGAGAACCATGGTAATACCACACTGAGAATCACGGTAATTCCACAGAGTGAATCACGGTAATTACACAGGGAGAATCATGGTAATTCCACAGTGTGAATCACGGTAACAACACACTGAGAATCATGGTAATTCCACAGAGTGAATATGAGTAATTACACAGTGAGAATCATGGTAATACCACACTGAGAATAACTGTAATTCCACAGAGTGAATCAAAGTAATTACAGAGTGAGAATCGTGGTAATACCACACTGAGAATCAAGGTAATTCCACAGAGTGAATCACGGTAATTACACAGTGTGAATCACGGTAATTCCAAAGTGTGAATCACGGTAACACCACACTGAGAATCACGGTAATTCCACAGTGTGAATCACGGTAATGGCACAGTGTGAATCACAGTAATACCACACTGAGAATCACGGTAATTCCATAGAGTGAATCACGGTAATTACACAGTGTGAATCACGCTAATTCCACAGTGTGAATCACGGTAATACCACACTGAGAATCACGGTAATTCCACAGTGTGAATCACGTTAATAACGCACTGAGAATCACGGTAATTCCACAGTGTGAATCACGGTAATACCACACTGAGAATCATGGTAATTCCACAGTGTGAATCACGGTAATTCCACAGTGCGAATCACAGTAATACCACACTGAGAATCATGGTAATTCCACAGTGTGAATCACGGTAATTCCACAGTGCGAATCAGAGTAATACCACACTGAGAATCATGGTATTTCCACTGAGTGAATCACAGTAATTCCACAGTGTGAATCATCGTAATTCCACACTGAGAATCACGGTAATTCCAAAGTGTGAATCACGGTAATACCACACTGAGATTCACGGTAAATCCAAAGGGTGAATCACTGTAATTCCACAGTGCGAATCACAGTAATACCAAACTGAGAATAACAGTAATTCCAAAGAGTGAATCACGGTAATTACACAGTGTGAATCACGGTAATACCACACTGAGAATGACGGTAATTCCACTGTGTGAATCACGGTAATAACACACTGAGAATCATGGTAATTCCACTGAGCAAATCACGGTAATTCCACACAGTGAATCACGGTAATTCCAAAGTGTGAATCACGGTAATTCCACAGTGTGAAACACGATAATTCCGCTGAGCGAATTACGGTAATTCCACAGTGTGAATCACGATAATTCCACACTGAGAATCACGGTAATTCCACAGTGTGAATCACGGTATTTACACAGTGTGAATCACGTAAATAGACATTGTGAATCACGGTACATACAGAGTGTGAATCATGGCATTTTCCACAGTGCGAATGACAGTAATTCCACAGTGTGAATCACGGTAATACCACAGTGTGAATCATGGTAATTCCACAGTGAGAATCACGGTAATTCCACAGTGAAAATCACGGTAATACCACAGTGTGAATCACGGTAATTACACAGTGAGATTAACGGTAATAACTCACTGAGAATAATGGTAATTCCACAGTGCGAATCATGGTAATTCCAAACTGAGAATCACGGTAATTCCACACTGAGAATCACGGTAATTCCAAAGTGTGAATCACGGTAAGTCCACAGTGTGAATCACGGTAAGTACACAGTGTGAATCATGGTAATTCCACACTGAGAATCACGGTAATTCCACAGAGTGAATCACAGTAATTAAACAGTGAGAATCATGGTAATACCACATTGAGAATCACGGTAATTGCACAGATTGAATCACAGTAATTACACAGTGAGAATCATGGTAATTCCACAGTGCGAATCACGGTAATAACACACTGAGAATCACGGTAATTCCACAGTGTCAATCACGATAATTCCACTGTGTGATTCATGGCAATGCACAGCGTTAATCACGGTAAGTACAAACTGAGAATCATGGTAATTCCACAGTGTGAATCACGGTAATAACACACTGAGAATTACATTAATTCCACAGTGTGAATCACGGTAATGAGACACTGAGAATCACGATAATTCCACAGAGCAAATCATGGCAATTCCAAAGTGCGAATCATGGAAATGCCACTCAGAATCACGTTAATCCCACACTGAGAATCAGGGTAACTCAACGGAGTGAATCACAGTAATTACACAGTGCGAATCACGGTAATTACACGGTGAGCATCACAGCAATAACACACTGAGAATCATGGTAATTCCACAGTGTGAATCACGGTAATTATACACTGAGAATCACGGTAATTCCACAGTGTGAATCACAGTAATAACAAACTGATAATCACGGTAATTCCACAGTGTGAATCACGGTAATACCACACTGAGAATCACGGGAATTCCACAGAGTGAATCACGGTAATTACACAGTGCGAATCACAGTAATACCACACTGAGAATCACGGTAATTCCACAGAGTGAATCACGGTAATTCCACAGTGTGAATCACAGTAATACCACACTGAGAATCATGGTAATTCCACAGTGTGAATCACGGCAATTCCATAGTGCGAATCACAGTAATACCACACTGAGAATCACGGTAATTCCACAGAGTGAATCACAGTAATTCCACAGTGTGAATCATGGTAATTCCACACTGAGAATCACGGTAATTCCACAGAGTGAATTACGGTAATTACACAGTGAGAACCATGGTAATACCACACTGAGAATCACGGTAATTCCACAGCGTGAATCACGGTAATTACACAGGGAGAATCATGGTAATTCCACAGTGTGAATCACGGTAACAACACACTGAGAATCATGGTAATTCCACAGAGTGAATATGAGTAATTACACAGTGAGAATCATGGTAATACCACACTGAGAATAACGGTAATTCCACAGAGTGAATCAAAGTAATTACACAGTGAGAATCGTGGTAATACCACACTGTGAATCAAGGTAATTCCACAGAGTGAATCACGGTAATTACACAGTGTGAATCACGGTAATTCCACAGTGAGAATCACGGTAATTCCACAGTGAAAATCACGGTAATACCACAGTGTGAATCACGGTAATTACACAGTGAGATTAACGGTAATAACTCACTGAGAATAATGGTAATTCCACAGTGCGAATCATGGTAATTCCAAACTGAGAATCACGGTAATTCCACACTGAGAATCACGGTAATTCCAAAGTGTGAATCACGGTAAGTCCACAGTGTGAATCACGGTAAGTACACAGTGTGAATCATGGTAATTCCACACTGAGAATCACGGTAATTCCACAGAGTGAATCACAGTAATTAAACAGTGAGAATCATGGTAATACCACATTGAGAATCACGGTAATTGCACAGATTGAATCACAGTAATTACACAGTGAGAATCATGGTAATTCCACAGTGCGAATCACGGTAATAACACACTGAGAATCACGGTAATTCCACAGTGTCAATCACGATAATTCCACTGTGTGATTCATGGCAATGCACAGCGTTAATCACGGTAAGTACAAACTGAGAATCATGGTAATTCCACAGTGTGAATCACGGTAATAACACACTGAGAATTACATTAATTCCACAGTGTGAATCACGGTAATGAGACACTGAGAATCACGATAATTCCACAGAGCAAATCATGGCAATTCCAAAGTGCGAATCATGGAAATGCCACTCAGAATCACGTTAATCCCACACTGAGAATCAGGGTAACTCAACGGAGTGAATCACAGTAATTACACAGTGCGAATCACGGTAATTACACGGTGAGCATCACAGCAATAACACACTGAGAATCATGGTAATTCCACAGTGTGAATCACGGTAATTATACACTGAGAATCACGGTAATTCCACAGTGTGAATCACAGTAATAACAAACTGATAATCACGGTAATTCCACAGTGTGAATCACGGTAATACCACACTGAGAATCACGGGAATTCCACAGTGTGAATCACGGTAATTACACAGTGCGAATCACAGTAATACCACACTGAGAATCACGGTAATTCCACAGAGTGAATCACGGTAATTCCACAGTGTGAATCACAGTAATACCACACTGAGAATCATGGTAATTCCACAGTGTGAATCACGGCAATTCCATAGTGCGAATCACAGTAATACCACACTGAGAATCACGGTAATTCCACAGAGTGAATCACAGTAATTCCACAGTGTGAATCATGGTAATTCCACACTGAGAATCACGGTAATTCCACAGAGTGAATTACGGTAATTACACAGTGAGAACCATGGTAATACCACACTGAGAATCACGGTAATTCCACAGCGTGAATCACGGTAATTACACAGGGAGAATCATGGTAATTCCACAGTGTGAATCACGGTAACAACACACTGAGAATCATGGTAATTCCACAGAGTGAATATGAGTAATTACACAGTGAGAATCATGGTAATACCACACTGAGAATAACGGTAATTCCACAGAGTGAATCAAAGTAATTACACAGTGAGAATCGTGGTAATACCACACTGTGAATCAAGGTAATTCCACAGAGTGAATCACGGTAATTACACAGTGTGAATCACGGTAATTCCACAGTGTGAATCACAGTAATACCACACTGAGAATCACGGTAATTCCACAGAGTGAATCACGGTAATTACACAGTGTGAATTACGGTAATTCCACAGTGTGAATCACGGTAATACCACACTGAGAATCACGGTAATTCCACAGTGTGAATCACGTTAATAACGCACTGAGAATCACGGTAATTCCACAGTGTGAATCACGTTAATACCTTACTGAGAATCATGGTAATTCCACAGTGTGAATCACGGTAATTCCACAGTGCGAATCACGGTAATGACACACTGAGAATCACGGTAATGTCACAGTGTGAATCACAGTAATACCACACTGAGAATCACGGTAATTCCATAGAGTGAATCACGGTAATTACACAGTGTGAATCAAGGTAATTCCACAGTGTGAATCACGGTAATACCACACTGAGAATCACGGCAATTCCACAGTGTGAATCACGTTAATAACGCACTGAGAATCACGGTAATTCCACAGTGTGAATCACGGTAATACCTTACTGAGAATCATGGTAATTCCACAGTGCGAATCATGGAAATGCCAGTCAGAATCACGTTAATCCCACACTGAGAATCAGGGTAACTCAACGGAGTGAATCACAGTAATTACACAGTGCGAATCACGGTAATTACACGGTGCGCATCACAGTAATAACACACTGAGAATCATGGTAATTCCACAGTGTGAATCACGGTAATTATACACTGAGAATCACGGTAATTCCACAGTGTGAATCACAGTAATAACAAACTGATAATCATGGTAATTCCACAGTGTGAATCACGGTAATACCACACTGAGAATCACGGGAATTCCACAGTGTGAATCACGGTAATTACACAGTGCGAATCACAGTAATACCACACTGAGAATCACGGTAATTCCACAGAGTGAATCACGGTAATTCCACAGTGTGAATCACAGTAATACCACACTGAGAATCATGGTAATTCCACAGTGTGAATCACGGCAATTCCATAGTGCGAATCACAGTAATACCACACTGAGAATCACGGTAATTCCACAGAGTGAATCACAGTAATTACACAGTGTGAATCATGGTAATTCCACACTGAGAATCACGGTAATTCCACAGAGTGAATTACGGTAATTACACAGTGAGAACCATGGTAATACCACACTGAGAATCACGGTAATTCCACAGAGTGAATCACGGTAATTACACAGGGAGAATCATGGTAATTCCACAGTGTGAATCACGGTAACAACACACTGAGAATCATGGTAATTCCACAGAGTGAATATGAGTAATTACACAGTGAGAATCATGGTAATACCACACTGAGAATAACGGTAATTCCACAGAGTGAATCAAAGTAATTACAGAGTGAGAATCGTGGTAATACCACACTGAGAATCAAGGTAATTCCACAGAGTGAATCACGGTAATTACACAGTGTGAATCACGGTAATTCCAAAGTGTGAATCACGGTAACACCACACTGAGAATCACGGTAATTCCACAGTGTGAATCACGGTAATGGCACAGTGTGAATCACAGTAATACCACACTGAGAATCACGGTAATTCCATAGAGTGAATCACGGTAATTACACAGTGTGAATCACGGTAATTCCACAGTGTGAATCACGGTAATACCACACTGAGAATCACGGTAATTCCACAGTGTGAATCACGTTAATAACGCACTGAGAATCACGGTAATTCCACAGTGTGAATCACGGTAATACCTTACTGAGAATCATGGTAATTCCACAGTGCGAATCATGGAAATGCCACTCAGAATCACATTAATCCCACACTGAGAATCAGGGTAACTCAACGGAGTGAATCACAGTAATTACACAGTGCGAATCACGGTAATTACACGGTGCGCATCACAGTAATAACACACTGAGAATCATGGTAATTCCACAGTGTGAATCACGGTAATTATACACTGAGAATCACGGTAATTCCACAGTGTGAATCACAGTAATAACAAACTGATAATCACGGTAATTCCACAGTGTGAATCACGGTAATACCACACTGAGAATCACGGGAATTCCACAGTGTGAATCACGGTAATTACACAGTGCGAATCACAGTAATACCACACTGAGAATCACGGTAATTCCACAGAGTGAATCACGGTAATTCCACAGTGTGAATCACAGTAATACCACACTGAGAATCATGGTAATTCCACAGTGTGAATCACGGCAATTCCATAGTGCGAATCACAGTAATACCACACTGAGAATCACGGTAATTCCACAGAGTGAATCACAGTAATTCCACAGTGTGAATCATGGTAATTCCACACTGAGAATCACGGTAATTCCACAGAGTGAATTACGGTAATTACACAGTGAGAACCATGGTAATACCACACTGAGAATCACGGTAATTCCACAGAGTGAATCACGGTAATTACACAGGGAGAATCATGGTAATTCCACAGTGTGAATCACGGTAACAACACACTGAGAATCATGGTAATTCCACAGAGTGAATATGAGTAATTACACAGTGAGAATCATGGTAATACCACACTGAGAATAACGGTAATTCCACAGAGTGAATCAAAGTAATTACACACTGAGAATCGTGGTAATACCACACTGAGAATCAAGGTAATTCCACAGAGTGAATCACGGTAATTACACAGTGTGAATCACGGTAATTCCACAGTGTGAATCACGGTAATGACACACTGAGAATCACGGTAATGACACAGTGTGAATCACAGTAATACCACACTGAGAATCACGGTAATTCCACAGAGTGAATCACGGTAATTACACAGTGTGAATCACGGTAATTCCACAGTGTGAATCACGGTAATACCACACTGAGAATCACGGTAATTCCACAGTGTGAATCACGTTAATAACGCACTGAGAATCACGGTAATTCCACAGTGTGAATCACGGTAATACCATACTGAGAATCATGGTAATTCCACAGTGTGAATCACGGTAATTCCACAGTGCGAATCACAGTAATACCACACTGAGAATCATGGTAATTCCACAGTGTGAATCACGGTAATTCCACAGTGCGAATCAGAGTAATACCACACTGAGAATCACAGTATTTCCACTGAGTGAATCACAGTAATTCCACAGTGTGAATCATCGTAATTCCGCACTGAGAATCACGGTAATTCCAAAGTGTGAATCACGGTAATACCACACTGAGATTCACGGTAAATCCAAAGGGTGAATCACTGTAATTCCACAGTGCGAATCACAGTAATACCAAACTGAGAATAACGGTAATTCCAAAGAGTGAATCACGGTAATTACACAGTGTGAATCACGGTAATACCACACTGAGAATCACGATAATTCCACTGTGTGAATCACGGTAATAACGCACTGAGAATCATGGTAATTCCACTGAGCAAATTACGGTAATTCCACACAGTGAATCACGGTAATTCCAAAGTGTGAATCACGGTAATTCCACAGTGTGAAACACGATAATTCCGCTGAGCGAATTACGGTAATTCCACAGTGTGAATCACGATAATTCCACACTGAGAATCACGGTAATTCCACAGTGTGAATCACGGTATTTACACAGTGTGAATCACGTAAATAGACATTGTGAATCACGGTACATACAGAGGGTGAATCATGGCATTTTCCACAGTGCGAATGACAGTAATTCCACAGTGTGAATCACGGTAATTACAGAGTGTGAATCACGGTAATACCACAGTGTGAATCATGGTAATTCCACAGTGAGAATCACGGTAATTCCACAGTGAAAATCACGGTAATACCACAGTGTGAATCACGGTAATTACACAGTGAGATTAACGGTAATAACTCACTGAGAATAATGGTAATTCCACAGTGCGAATCATGGTAATTCCAAACTGAGAATCACGGTAATTCCACACTGAGAATCACGGTAATTCCAAAGTGTGAATCACGGTAAGTCCACAGTGTGAATCACGGTAAGTACACAGTGTGAATCATGGTAATTCCACACTGAGAATCACGGTAATTCCACAGAGTGAATCACAGTAATTAAACAGTGAGAATCATGGTAATACCACATTGAGAATCACGGTAATTGCACAGATAAAATCACAGTAATTACACAGTGAGAATCATGGTAATTCCACAGTGCGAATCACGGTAATAACACACTGAGAATCACGGTAATTCCACAGTGTCAATCACGATAATTCCACTGTGTGATTCATGGCAATGCACAGCGTTAATCACGGTAAGTACAAACTGAGAATCATGGTAATTCCACAGTGTGAATCACGGTAATAACACACTGAGAATTACATTAATTCCACAGTGTGAATCACGGTAATGAGACACTGAGAATCACGATAATTCCACAGAGCAAATCATGGCAATTCCAAAGTGCGAATCATGGAAATGCCACTCAGAATCACGTTAATCCCACACTGAGAATCAGGGTAACTCAACGGAGTGAATCACAGTAATTACACAGTGCGAATCACGGTAATTACACGGTGCGCATCACAGTAATAACACACTGAGAATCATGGTAATTCCACAGTGTGAATCACGGTAATTATACACTGAGAATCACGGTAATTCCACAGTGTGAATCACAGTAATAACAAACTGATAATCACGGTGTTGAAAACAACATCGAAGGGTCATGAGGACTCGAAACGTCAACTCTTTTCTCCTCCGCCGATGCTGCCAGACCTACTGAGTTTTTCCAGGTAATTCTGTTTTTGTTTTTGATAATCACGGTAATTCCACAGTGTGAATCACGGTAATACCACACTGAGAATCACGGGAATTCCACAGTGTGAATCACGGTAATTACACAGTGCGAATCACAGTAATACCACACTGAGAATCACGGTAATTCCACAGAGTGAATCACGGTAATTCCACAGTGTGAATCACAGTAATACCACACTGAGAATCATGGTAATTCCACAGTGTGAATCACGGCAATTCCATAGTGCGAATCACAGTAATACCACACTGAGAATCACGGTAATTCCACAGAGTGAATCACAGTAATTCCACAGTGTGAATCATGGTAATTCCACACTGAGAATCACGGTAATTCCACAGAGTGAATTACGGTAATTACACAGTGAGAACCATGGTAATACCACACTGAGAATCACGGTAATTCCACAGAGTGAATCACGGTAATTACACAGGGAGAATCATGGTAATTCCACAGTGTGAATCACGGTAATTCCACAGAGTGAATCACGGTAATTACACAGTG
The DNA here is from genome assembly GCA_026770705.1 of Isurus oxyrinchus. Taxonomy (NCBI): domain Eukaryota; kingdom Metazoa; phylum Chordata; class Chondrichthyes; order Lamniformes; family Lamnidae; genus Isurus; species Isurus oxyrinchus. Next base: position 18,922 of record JANJGN010001095.1, read on the forward strand.
TGAATCACGGTAATTCCACAGTGTGAATCACGGTAACACCACACTGAGAATCACGGTAATTCCACAGTGTGAATCACGGTAATAACACACTGAGAATTACATTAATTCCACAGTGTGAATCACGGTAATGAGACACTGAGAATCACGATAATTCCACAGAGCAAATCATGGCAATTCCAAAGTGCGAATCATGGAAATGCCACTCAGAATCACGTTAATCCCACACTGAGAATCAGGGTAACTCAACGGAGTGAATCACAGTAATTACACAGTGCGAATCACGGTAATTACACGGTGAGCATCACAGCAATAACACACTGAGAATCATGGTAATTCCACAGTGTGAATCACGGTAATTATACACTGAGAATCACGGTAATTCCACAGTGTGAATCACAGTAATAACAAACTGATAATCACGGTAATTCCACAGTGTGAATCACGGTAATACCACACTGAGAATCACGGGAATTCCACAGTGTGAATCACGGTAATTACACAGTGCGAATCACAGTAATACCACACTGAGAATCACGGTAATTCCACAGAGTGAATCACGGTAATTCCACAGTGTGAATCACAGTAATACCACACTGAGAATCATGGTAATTCCACAGTGTGAATCACGGCAATTCCATAGTGCGAATCACAGTAATACCACACTGAGAATCACGGTAATTCCACAGAGTGAATCACAGTAATTCCACAGTGTGAATCATGGTAATTCCACACTGAGAATCACGGTAATTCCACAGAGTGAATTACGGTAATTACACAGTGAGAACCATGGTAATACCACACTGAGAATCACGGTAATTCCACAGCGTGAATCACGGTAATTACACAGGGAGAATCATGGTAATTCCACAGTGTGAATCACGGTAACAACACACTGAGAATCATGGTAATTCCACAGAGTGAATATGAGTAATTACACAGTGAGAATCATGGTAATACCACACTGAGAATAACGGTAATTCCACAGAGTGAATCAAAGTAATTACACAGTGAGAATCGTGGTAATACCACACTGTGAATCAAGGTAATTCCACAGAGTGAATCACGGTAATTACACAGTGTGAATCACGGTAATTCCACAGTGTGAATCACAGTAATACCACACTGAGAATCACGGTAATTCCACAGAGTGAATCACGGTAATTACACAGTGTGAATTACGGTAATTCCACAGTGTGAATCACGGTAATACCACACTGAGAATCACGGTAATTCCACAGTGTGAATCACGTTAATAACGCACTGAGAATCACGGTAATTCCACAGTGTGAATCACGTTAATACCTTACTGAGAATCATGGTAATTCCACAGTGTGAATCACGGTAATTCCACAGTGCGAATCACGGTAATGACACACTGAGAATCACGGTAATGTCACAGTGTGAATCACAGTAATACCACACTGAGAATCACGGTAATTCCATAGAGTGAATCACGGTAATTACACAGTGTGAATCAAGGTAATTCCACAGTGTGAATCACGGTAATACCACACTGAGAATCACGGCAATTCCACAGTGTGAATCACGTTAATAACGCACTGAGAATCACGGTAATTCCACAGTGTGAATCACGGTAATACCTTACTGAGAATCATGGTAATTCCACAGTGCGAATCATGGAAATGCCAGTCAGAATCACGTTAATCCCACACTGAGAATCAGGGTAACTCAACGGAGTGAATCACAGTAATTACACAGTGCGAATCACGGTAATTACACGGTGCGCATCACAGTAATAACACACTGAGAATCATGGTAATTCCACAGTGTGAATCACGGTAATTATACACTGAGAATCACGGTAATTCCACAGTGTGAATCACAGTAATAACAAACTGATAATCATGGTAATTCCACAGTGTGAATCACGGTAATACCACACTGAGAATCACGGGAATTCCACAGTGTGAATCACGGTAATTACACAGTGCGAATCACAGTAATACCACACTGAGAATCACGGTAATTCCACAGAGTGAATCACGGTAATTCCACAGTGTGAATCACAGTAATACCACACTGAGAATCATGGTAATTCCACAGTGTGAATCACGGCAATTCCATAGTGCGAATCACAGTAATACCACACTGAGAATCACGGTAATTCCACAGAGTGAATCACAGTAATTACACAGTGTGAATCATGGTAATTCCACACTGAGAATCACGGTAATTCCACAGAGTGAATTACGGTAATTACACAGTGAGAACCATGGTAATACCACACTGAGAATCACGGTAATTCCACAGAGTGAATCACGGTAATTACACAGGGAGAATCATGGTAATTCCACAGTGTGAATCACGGTAACAACACACTGAGAATCATGGTAATTCCACAGAGTGAATATGAGTAATTACACAGTGAGAATCATGGTAATACCACACTGAGAATAACGGTAATTCCACAGAGTGAATCAAAGTAATTACAGAGTGAGAATCGTGGTAATACCACACTGAGAATCAAGGTAATTCCACAGAGTGAATCACGGTAATTACACAGTGTGAATCACGGTAATTCCAAAGTGTGAATCACGGTAACACCACACTGAGAATCACGGTAATTCCACAGTGTGAATCACGGTAATGGCACAGTGTGAATCACAGTAATACCACACTGAGAATCACGGTAATTCCATAGAGTGAATCACGGTAATTACACAGTGTGAATCACGGTAATTCCACAGTGTGAATCACGGTAATACCACACTGAGAATCACGGTAATTCCACAGTGTGAATCACGTTAATAACGCACTGAGAATCACGGTAATTCCACAGTGTGAATCACGGTAATACCTTACTGAGAATCATGGTAATTCCACAGTGCGAATCATGGAAATGCCACTCAGAATCACGTTAATCCCACACTGAGAATCAGGGTAACTCAACGGAGTGAATCACAGTAATTACACAGTGCGAATCACGGTAATTACACGGTGCGCATCACAGTAATAACACACTGAGAATCATGGTAATTCCACAGTGTGAATCACGGTAATTATACACTGAGAATCACGGTAATTCCACAGTGTGAATCACAGTAATAACAAACTGATAATCACGGTAATTCCACAGTGTGAATCACGGTAATACCACACTGAGAATCACGGGAATTCCACAGTGTGAATCACGGTAATTACACAGTGCGAATCACAGTAATACCACACTGAGAATCACGGTAATTCCACAGAGTGAATCACGGTAATTCCACAGTGTGAATCACAGTAATACCACACTGAGAATCATGGTAATTCCACAGTGTGAATCACGGCAATTCCATAGTGCGAATCACAGTAATACCACACTGAGAATCACGGTAATTCCACAGAGTGAATCACAGTAATTCCACAGTGTGAATCATGGTAATTCCACACTGAGAATCACGGTAATTCCACAGAGTGAATTACGGTAATTACACAGTGAGAACCATGGTAATACCACACTGAGAATCACGGTAATTCCACAGAGTGAATCACGGTAATTACACAGGGAGAATCATGGTAATTCCACAGTGTGAATCACGGTAACAACACACTGAGAATCATGGTAATTCCACAGAGTGAATATGAGTAATTACACAGTGAGAATCATGGTAATACCACACTGAGAATAACGGTAATTCCACAGAGTGAATCAAAGTAATTACACACTGAGAATCGTGGTAATACCACACTGAGAATCAAGGTAATTCCACAGAGTGAATCACGGTAATTACACAGTGTGAATCACGGTAATTCCACAGTGTGAATCACGGTAATGACACACTGAGAATCACGGTAATGACACAGTGTGAATCACAGTAATACCACACTGAGAATCACGGTAATTCCACAGAGTGAATCACGGTAATTACACAGTGTGAATCACGGTAATTCCACAGTGTGAATCACGGTAATACCACACTGAGAATCACGGTAATTCCACAGTGTGAATCACGTTAATAACGCACTGAGAATCACGGTAATTCCACAGTGTGAATCACGGTAATACCATACTGAGAATCATGGTAATTCCACAGTGTGAATCACGGTAATTCCACAGTGCGAATCACAGTAATACCACACTGAGAATCATGGTAATTCCACAGTGTGAATCACAGTAATTCCACAGTGCGAATCAGAGTAATACCACACTGAGAATCACAGTATTTCCACTGAGTGAATCACAGTAATTCCACAGTGTGAATCATCGTAATTCCGCACTGAGAATCACGGTAATTCCAAAGTGTGAATCACGGTAATACCACACTGAGATTCACGGTAAATCCAAAGGGTGAATCACTGTAATTCCACAGTGCGAATCACAGTAATACCAAACTGAGAATAACGGTAATTCCAAAGAGTGAATCACGGTAATTACACAGTGTGAATCACGGTAATACCACACTGAGAATCACGATAATTCCACTGTGTGAATCACGGTAATAACGCACTGAGAATCATGGTAATTCCACTGAGCAAATTACGGTAATTCCACACAGTGAATCACGGTAATTCCAAAGTGTGAATCACGGTAATTCCACAGTGTGAAACACGATAATTCCGCTGAGCGAATTACGGTAATTCCACAGTGTGAATCACGATAATTCCACACTGAGAATCACGGTAATTCCACAGTGTGAATCACGGTATTTACACAGTGTGAATCACGTAAATAGACATTGTGAATCACGGTACATACAGAGGGTGAATCATGGCATTTTCCACAGTGCGAATGACAGTAATTCCACAGTGTGAATCACGGTAATTACAGAGTGTGAATCACGGTAATACCACAGTGTGAATCATGGTAATTCCACAGTGAGAATCACGGTAATTCCACAGTGAAAATCACGGTAATACCACAGTGTGAATCACGGTAATTACACAGTGAGATTAACGGTAATAACTCACTGAGAATAATGGTAATTCCACAGTGCGAATCATGGTAATTCCAAACTGAGAATCACGGTAATTCCACACTGAGAATCACGGTAATTCCAAAGTGTGAATCACGGTAAGTCCACAGTGTGAATCACGGTAAGTACACAGTGTGAATCATGGTAATTCCACACTGAGAATCACGGTAATTCCACAGAGTGAATCACAGTAATTAAACAGTGAGAATCATGGTAATACCACATTGAGAATCACGGTAATTGCACAGATAAAATCACAGTAATTACACAGTGAGAATCATGGTAATTCCACAGTGCGAATCACGGTAATAACACACTGAGAATCACGGTAATTCCACAGTGTCAATCACGATAATTCCACTGTGTGATTCATGGCAATGCACAGCGTTAATCACGGTAAGTACAAACTGAGAATCATGGTAATTCCACAGTGTGAATCACGGTAATAACACACTGAGAATTACATTAATTCCACAGTGTGAATCACGGTAATGAGACACTGAGAATCACGATAATTCCACAGAGCAAATCATGGCAATTCCAAAGTGCGAATCATGGAAATGCCACTCAGAATCACGTTAATCCCACACTGAGAATCAGGGTAACTCAACGGAGTGAATCACAGTAATTACACAGTGCGAATCACGGTAATTACACGGTGCGCATCACAGTAATAACACACTGAGAATCATGGTAATTCCACAGTGTGAATCACGGTAATTATACACTGAGAATCACGGTAATTCCACAGTGTGAATCACAGTAATAACAAACTGATAATCACGGTAATTCCACAGTGTGAATCACGGTAATACCACACTGAGAATCACGGGAATTCCACAGTGTGAATCACGGTAATTACACAGTGCGAATCACAGTAATACCACACTGAGAATCACGGTAATTCCACAGAGTGAATCACGGTAATTCCACAGTGTGAATCACAGTAATACCACACTGAGAATCATGGTAATTCCACAGTGTGAATCACGGCAATTCCATAGTGCGAATCACAGTAATACCACACTGAGAATCACGGTAATTCCACAGAGTGAATCACAGTAATTCCACAGTGTGAATCATGGTAATTCCACACTGAGAATCACGGTAATTCCACAGAGTGAATTACGGTAATTACACAGTGAGAACCATGGTAATACCACACTGAGAATCACGGTAATTCCACAGAGTGAATCACGGTAATTACACAGGGAGAATCATGGTAATTCCACAGTGTGAATCACGGTAATTCCACAGAGTGAATCACGGTAATTACACAGTGTGAATCACGGTAATTCCACAGTGTGAATCACGGTAACACCACACTGAGAATCACGGTAATTCCACAGTGTGAATCACGGTAATAACACACTGAGAATTACATTAATTCCACAGTGTGAATCACGGTAATGAGACACTGAGAATCACGATAATTCCACAGAGCAAATCATGGCAATTCCAAAGTGCGAATCATGGAAATGCCACTCAGAATCACGTTAATCCCACACTGAGAATCAGGGTAACTCAACGGAGTGAATCACAGTAATTACACAGTGCGAATCACGGTAATTACACGGTGCGCATCACAGTAATAACACACTGAGAATCATGGTAATTCCACAGTGTGAATCACGGTAATTATACACTGAGAATCACGGTAATTCCACAGTGTGAATCACAGTAATAACAAACTGATAATCACGGTAATTCCACAGTGTGAATCACGGTAATACCACACTGAGAATCAAAGGAATTCCACAGTGTGAATCACGGTAATTACACAGTGCGAATCACAGTAATACCACACTGAGAATCACGGTAATTCCACAGAGTGAATCACGGTAATTCCACAGTGTGAATCACAGTAATACCACACTGAGAATCATGGTAATTCCACAGTGTGAATCACGGCAATTCCATAGTGCGAATCACAGTAATACCACACTGAGAATCACGGTAATTCCACAGAGTGAATCACAGTAATTCCACAGTGTGAATCATGGTAATTCCACACTGAGAATCACGGTAATTCCACAGAGTGAATTACGGTAATTACACAGTGAGAACCATGGTAATACCACACTGAGAATCACGGTAATTCCACAGAGTGAATCACGGTAATTACACAGGGAGAATCATGGTAATTCCACAGTGTGAATCACGGTAACAACACACTGAGAATCATGGTAATTCCACAGATTGAATATGAGTAATTACACAGTGAGAATCATGGTAATACCACACTGAGAATAACGGTAATTCCACAGAGTGAATCAAAGTAATTACAGAGTGAGAATCGTGGTAATACCACACTGAGAATCAAGGTAATTCCACAGAGTGAATCACGGTAATTACACAGTGTGAATCACGGTAATTCCACAGTGTGAATCACGGTAACACCACACTGAGAATCACGGTAATTCCACAGTGTGAATCACGGTAATGACACACTGAGAATCACGGTAATGACACAGTGTGAATCACAGTAATACCACACTGAGAATCACGGTAATTCCATAGAGTGAATCACGGTAATTACACAGTGTGAATCACGGTAATTCCACAGTGTGAATCACGGTAATACTACACTGAGAATCACGGTAATTCCACAGTGTGAATCAGGTTAATAACGCACTGAGAATCATGGTAATTCCACAGTGTGAATCACGGTAATACCTTACTGAGAATCATGGTAATTCCACAGTGCGAATCATGGAAATGCCACTCAGAATCACGTTAATCCCACACTGAGAATCAGGGTAACTCAACGGAGTGAATCACAGTAATTACACAGTGCGAATCACGGTAATTACACGGTGCGCATCACAGTAATAACACACTGAGAATCATGGTAATTCCACAGTGTGAATCACGGTAATTATACACTGAGAATCACGGTAATTCCACAGTGTGAATCACAGTAATAACAAACTGATAATCACGGTAATTCCACAGTGTGAATCACGGTAATACCACACTGAGAATCACGGGAATTCCACAGTGTGAATCACGGTAATTACACAGTGCGAATCACAGTAATACCACACTGAGAATCACGGTAATTCCACAGAGTGAATCACGGTAATTCCACAGTGTGAATCACAGTAATACCACACTGAGAATCATGGTAATTCCACAGTGTGAATCACGGCAATTCCATAGTGCGAATCACAGTAATACCACACTGAGTATCACGGTAATTCCACAGAGTGAATCACAGTAATTCCACAGTGTGAATCATGGTAATTCCACACTGAGAATCACGGTAATTCCACAGAGTGAATTATGGTAATTACACAGTGAGAACCATGGTAATACCACACTGAGAATCACGGTAATTCCACAGAGTGAATCACGGTAATTACACAGGGAGAATCATGGTAATTCCACAGTGTGAATCACGGTAACAACACACTGAGAATCATGGTAAGTCCACAGAGTGAATATGAGTAATTACACAGTGAGAATCATGGTAATACCACACTGAGAATAACGGTAATTCCACAGAGTGAATCAAAGTAATTACACACTGAGAATCGTGGTAATACCACACTGAGAATCAAGGTAATTCCACAGAGTGAATCACGGTAATTACACAGTGTGAATCACGGTAATTCCACAGTGTGAATCACGGTAATGACACACTGAGAATCACGGTAATGACACAGTGTGAATCACAGTAATACCACACTGAGAATCACGGTAATTCCACAGAGTGAATCACGGTAATTACACAGTGTGAATCACGGTAATTCCACAGTGTGAATCATGGTAATACCACACTGAGAATCACGGTAATTCCACAGTGTGAATCATGTTAATAACGCACTGAGAATGACGGTAATTCCACAATGTGAATCACGGTAATACCATACTGAGAATCATGGTAATTCCACAGTGTGAATCACGGTAATTCCACAGTGCGAATCACAGTAATACCACACTGAGAATCATGGTAATTCCACAGTGTGAATCACGGTAATTCCACAGTGCGAATCAGAGTAATACCACACTGAGAATCACAGTATTTCCACTGAGTGAATCACAGTAATTCCACAGTGTGAATCATCGTAATTCCGCACTGAGAATCACGGTAATTCCAAAGTGTGAATCACGGTAATACCACACTGAGATTCACGGTAAATCCAAAGGGTGAATCACTGTAATTCCACAGTGCGAATCACAGTAATACCAAACTGAGAATAACGGTAATTCCAAAGAGTGAATCACGGTAATTACACAGTGTGAATCACGGTAATACCACACTGAGAATCACGGTAATTCCACTGTGTGAATCACGGTAATAACGCACTGAGAATCATGGTAATTCCACTGAGCAAATTACGGTAATTCCACACAGTGAATCACGGTAATTCCAAAGTGTGAATCACGGTAATTCCACAGTGTGAAACACGATAATTCCGCTGAGCGAATTACGGTAATTCCACAGTGTGAATCACGATAATTCCACACTGAGAATCACGGTAATTCCACAGTGTGAATCACGGTATTTACACAGTGTGAATCACGTAAATAGACATTGTGAATCACGGTACATACAGAGTGTGAATCATGGCATTTTCCACAGTGCGAATGACAGTAATTCCACAGTGTGAATCACGGTAATTACAGAGTGTGAATCACGGTAATACCACAGTGTGAATCATGGTAATTCCACAGTGAGAATCACGGTAATTCCACAGTGAAAATCACGGTAATACCACAGTGTGAATCACGGTAATTACACAGTGAGATTAACGGTAATAACTCACTGAGAATAATGGTAATTCCACAGTGCGAATCATGGTAATTCCAAACTGAGAATCACGGTAATTCCACACTGAGAATCACGGTAATTCCAAAGTGTGAATCACGGTAAGTCCACAGTGTGAATCACGGTAAGTACACAGTGTGAATCATGGTAATTCCACACTGAGAATCACGGTAATTCCACAGAGTGAATCACAGTAATTAAACAGTGAGAATCATGGTAATACCACATTGAGAATCACGGTAATTGCACAGATTGAATCACAGTAATTACACAGTGAGAATCATGGTAATTCCACAGTGCGAATCACGGTAATAACACACTGAGAATCACGGTAATTCCACAGTGTCAATCACGATAATTCCACTGTGTGATTCATGGCAATGCACAGCGTTAATCACGGTAAGTACAAACTGAGAATCATGGTAATTCCACAGTGTGAATCACGGTAATAACACACTGAGAATTACATTAATTCCACAGTGTGAATCACGGTAATGAGACACTGAGAATCACGATAATTCCACAGAGCAAATCATGGCAATTCCAAAGTGCGAATCATGGAAATGCCACTCAGAATCACGTTAATCCCACACTGAGAATCAGGGTAACTCAACGGAGTGAATCACAGTAATTACACAGTGCGAATCACGGTAATTACACGGTGCGCATCACAGTAATAACACACTGAGAATCATGGTAATTCCACAGTGTGAATCACGGTAATTATACACTGAGAATCACGGTAATTCCACAGTGTGAATCACAGTAATAACAAACTGATAATCACGGTAATTCCACAGTGTGAATCACGGTAATACCACACTGAGAATCACGGGAATTCCACAGTGTGAATCACGGTAATTACACAGTGCGAATCACAGTAATACCACACTGAGAATCACGGTAATTCCACAGAGTGAATCACGGTAATTCCACAGTGTGAATCACAGTAATACCACACTGAGAATCATGGTAATTCCACAGTGTGAATCACGGCAATTCCATAGTGCGAATCACAGTAATACCACACTGAGAATCACGGTAATTCCACAGAGTGAATCACAGTAATTCCACAGTGTGAATCATGGTAATTCCACACTGAGAATCACGGTAATTCCACAGAGTGAATTACGGTAATTACACAGTGAGAACCATGGTAATACCACACTGAGAATCACGGTAATTCCACAGAGTGAATCACGGTAATTACACAGGGAGAATCATGGTAATTCCACAGTGTGAATCACGGTAATTCCACAGAGTGAATCACGGTAATTACACAGTGTGAATCACGGTAATTCCACAGTGTGAATCACGGTAACACCACACTGAGAATCACGGTAATTCCACAGTGTGAATCACGGTAATGACACACTGAGAATCACGGTAATGACACAGTGTGAATCACAGTAATACCACACTGAGAATCACGGTAATTCCACAGAGTGAATCACGGTAATTACACAGTGTGAATCACGGTAATTACACAGTGTGAATCACGGTAATACCACACTGAGAATCACGGTAATTTCACAGTGTGAATCACGTTAATAAGGCACTGAGAATCACGGTAATTCCACAGTGTGAATCACGGTAATACCTTACTGAGAATCATGGTAATTCCACAGAGAGAATCACGGCAATTCCATAGTGCGAATCACAGTAATACCACACTGAGAATCACGGTAATTCCACAGTGTGAATCACAGTAATTCCACAGTGTGAATCATGGTAATTCCACACTGAGAATCACGGTAATTCCACAGAGTGAATTACGGTAATTACACAGTGAGAACCATGGTAATACCACACTGAGAATCACGGTAATTCCACAGAGTGAATCACGGTAATTACACAGGGAGAATCATGGTAATTCCACAGTGTGAATCACGGTAACCACACACTGAGAATCATGGTAATTCCACAGAGTGAATAGGAGTAATTACACAGTGAGAATCATGGTAATACCACACTGAGAATAACAGTAATTCCACAGAGTGAATCAAAGTCATTACAGAGTGAGAATCGTGGTAATACCACACTGAGAATCAAGGTAATTCCACAGAGTGAATCACGGTAATTACACAGTGTGAATCACGGTAATTCCACAGTGTGAATCACGGTAACACCACACTGAGAATCACGGTAATTCCACAGTGTGAATCACGGTAATGACACACTGAGAATCACGGTAATGACACAGTGTGAATCACAGTAATACCACACTGAGAATCACGGTAATTCCACAGAATGAATCACGGTAATTACACAGTGTGAATCACGATAATTCCACAGTGTGAATCACGGTAATACAACACTGAGAATCACGGTAATTCCACAGTGTGAATCACGTTAATAACGAACTGAGAATCATGGTAATTCCACAGTGTGAATCACGGTAACAACACACTGAGAATCATGGTAATTCCACAGAGTGAATATGAGTAATTACACAGTGAGAATCATGGTAATACCACACTGAGAATCACGGTAATGACACACTGAGAATCAAGGTAATGACACAGTGTGAATCACAGTAATACCACACTGAGAATCACGGTAATTCCACAGAGTGAATCACGGTAATTACACAGTGTGAATCACGGTAATTCCACAGTGTGAATCACGGTAATACCACACTGAGAATCACGGTAATTCCACAGTGTGAATCACGTTAATAACGCACTGAGAATCACGGTAATTTCACAGTGTGAATCACGGTAATACCATACTGAGAATCATGGTAATTCCACAGTGTGAATCACGGTAATTCCACAGTGCGAATCACAGTAATACCACACTGAGAATCATGGTAATTCCACAGTGTGAATCACGGTAATTGCACAGTGCGAATCAGAGTAATACCACACTGAGAATCACAGTATTTCCACTGAGTGAATCACAGTAATTCCACAGTGTGAATCATCGTAATTCCACACTGAGAATCACGGTAATTCCAAAGTGTGAATCACGGTAATACCACACTGAGATTCACGGTAAATCCAAAGGGTGAATCACTGTAATTCCACAGTGCGAATCACAGTAATACCAAACTGAGAATAACGGTAATTCCAAAGAGTGAATCACGGTAATTACACAGTGTGAATCACGGTAATACCACACTGAGAATCACGGTAATTCCACAGTGTGAATCACGGTAATAACACACTGAGAATTACATTAATTCCACAGTGTGAATCACGGTAATGAGACACTGAGAATCACGATAATTCCACAGAGCAAATCATGGCAATTCCAAAGTGCGAATCATGGAAATGCCACTCAGAATCACGTTAATCCCACACTGAGAATCAGGCTAACTCAACGGAGTGAATCACAGTAATTACACAGTGCGAATCACGGTAATTACACGGTGCGCATCACAGTAATAACACACTGAGAATCATGGTAATTCCACAGTGTGAATCACGGTAATTATACACTGAGAATCACGGTAATTCCACAGTGTGAATCACAGTAATAACAAACTGATAATCACGGTAATTCCACAGTGTGAATCACGGTAATACCACACTGAGAATCACGGGAATTCCACAGTGTGAATCACGGTAATTACACAGTGCGAATCACAGTAATACCACACTGAGAATCACGGTAATTCCACAGAGTGAATCACGGTAATTCCACAGTGTGAATCACAGTAATACCACACTGAGAATCATGGTAATTCCACAGTGTGAATCACGGCAATTCCATAGTGCGAATCACAGTAATACCACACTGAGAATCACGGTAATTCCACAGAGTGAATCACAGTAATTCCACAGTGTGAATCATGGTAATTCCACACTGAGAATCACGGTAATTCCACAGAGTGAATTACGGTAATTACACAGGGAGAATCATGGTAATTCCACAGTGTGAATCACGGTAATTCCACAGAGTGAATCACGGTAATTACACAGTGTGAATCACGGTAATTCCACAGTGTGAATCACGGTAACACCACACTGAGAATCACGGTAATTCCACAGTGTGAATCATGGTAATGACACACTGAGAATCACGGTACTGACACAGTGTGAATCACAGTAATACCACACTGAGAATCACGGTAATTCCAAAGAGTGAATCACGGTAATTACACAGTGTGAATCACGGTAATTCCACAGTGTGAATCACGGTAATACCACACTGAGAATCACGGTAATTCCACAGTGTGAATCACGTTAATAAGGCACTGAGAATCACGGTAATTCCACAGTGTGAATCACGGTAATACCTTACTGAGAATAATGGTAATTCCACAGAGTGAATCACGGCAATTCCATAGTGCGAATCACAGTAATACCACACTGAGAATCACGGTAATTCCACAGAGTGAATCACAGTAATTCCACAGTGTGAATCATGGTAATTCCACACCGAGAATCACGGTAATTCCACAGAGTGAATCACGGTAATTACATAGGGAGAATCCTGGTAATTCCACAGTGTGAATCATGGTAACAACACACTGAGAATCATGGTAATTCCACAGAGTGAATATGAGTAATTACACAGTGAGAATCATGGTAATACCACACTGAGAATCACGGTAATTCCACAGAGTGAATCAAAGTAATTACAGAGTGAGAATCGTGGTAATACCACAATGAGAATCAAGGTAATTCCACAGAGTGAATCACGGTAATTACACAGTCTGAATCACGGTAATTCCACAGTGTGAATCACGGTAACACCACACTGAGAATCACGGTAATTCCACAGTGTGAATCACGGTAATGACACACTGAGAATCACGGTAATGACACAGTGTGAATCACAGTAATACCACACTGAGAATCACGGTAATTCCACAGAGTGAATCACGGTAATTACACAGTGTGAATCACGGTAATTCCACAGTGTGAATCACGGTAATACAACACTGAAAATCACGGTAATTCCACAGTGTGAATCACGTTAATAACGCACTGAGAATCACGGTAATTCCACAGTGTGAATCACGGTAATACCTTACTGAGAATCATGGTAATTCCACAGTGTGCATCACGGTAATTCCACAGTGCGAATCACAGTAATACCACACTGAGAATCATGGTAATTCCACAGTGTGAATCACGGTAATTCCACAGTGCGAATCACAGTAATACCACACTGAGAATCATGGTAATTCCACAGTGTGAATCACGGTAATTGCACAGTGCAAATCAGAGTAATACCACACTGAGAATCACAGTATTTCCACTGAGTGAATCACAGTAATTCCACAGTGTGAATCATCGTAATTCCACACTGAGAATCACGGTTATTCCAAAGTGTGAATCACGGTAATACCACACTGAGATTCACGGTAAATCCAAAGGGTGAATCACTGTAATTCCACAGTGCGATTCACAGTAATACCATACTGAGAATAACGGTAATTCCAAAGAGTGAATCACGGTAATTACACAGTGTGAATCACGGTAATACCACACTGAGAATCACGGTAATTCCACTGTGTGAATCACGGTAATAACACACTGAGAATCATGGTAATTCCACTGAGCAAATCATGGTAATTCCACACAGTGAATCACGGTAATTCCAAAGTGTGAATCACGGTAATTCCACAGTGTGAAATACGATAATTCCGCTGAGCGAATTACGATAATTCCACGGTGTGAATCACGATAATTCCACACTGAGAATCACGGTAATTCCACAATGTGAATCACGGTATTTACACAGTGTGAATCACGTAAATAGACATTGTGAATCACGGTACATACAGAGTGTGAATCATGGCATTTTCCACAGTGCAAATGACAGTAATTCCACAGTGTGAATCACGGTAATTACAGAGTGTGAATAACGGTAATACCACAGTGTGAATCATGGTAATTCCACAGTGAGAATCACGGTAATTCCACAGTGAAAATCACGGTAATACCACAGTGTGAATCACGGTAATTACGCAGTGAGATTAACGGTAATAACTCACTGAGAATAATGGTAATTCGACAGTGCGAATCATGGTAATTCCAAACTGAGAATCACGGTAATTCCACACTGAGAATCACGGTAATTCCAAAGTGTGAATCACGGTAAGTCCACAGTGTGAATCACGGTAAGTACACAGTGTGAATCATGGTAATTCCACACTGAGAATCACGGTAATTCCACAGAGTGAATCACAGTAATTAAACAGTGAGAATCATGGTAATACCACATTGAGAATCACGGTAATTGCACAGATTGAATCACAGTAATTACACAGTGAGAATCATGGTAATTCCACAGTGCGAATCACGGTAATAACACACTGAGAATCACGGTAATTCCACAGTGTCAATCACGATAATTCCACTGTGTGATTCATGGCAATGCACAGCGTTAATCACGGTAAGTACAAACTGAGAATCATGGTAATTCCACAGTGTGAATCACGGTAATAACACACTGAGAATTACATTAATTCCACAGTGTGAATCACGGTAATGAGACACTGAGAATCACGATAATTCCACAGAGCAAATCATGGCAATTCCAAAGTGCGAATCATGGAAATGCCACTCAGAATCACGTTAATCCCGCACTGAGAATCAGGGTAACTCAACGGAGTGAATCACAGTAATTACACAGTGCGAATCACGGTAATTACAAGGTGCGCATCACAGTAATAACACACTGAGAATCATGGTAATTCCACAGTGTGAATCACGGTAATTATACACTGAGAATCACGGTAATTCCACAGTGTGAATCACAGTAATAACAAACTGATAATCACAGTAATTCCACAGTGTGAATCACGGTAATACCACACTGAGAATCACGGGAATTCCACAGTGTGAATCACGGTAATTACACAGTGCGAATCACAGTAATACCACACTGAGAATCACGGTAATTCCACAGAGTGAATCACGGTAATTCCACAGTGTGAATCACAGTAATACCACACTGAGAATCATGGTAATTCCACAGTGTGAATCACGGCAATTCCACAGTGCAAATCACAGTAATACCACACTGAGAATCACGGTAATTCCACAGAGTGAATCACAGTAATTCCACAGTGTGAATCATGGTAATTCCACACTGAGAATCACGGTAATTCCACAGAGTGAATTACGGTAATTACACAGTGAGAACCATGGTAATACCACACTGAGAATCACGGTAATTCCACAGAGTGAATCACGGTAATTACACAGGGAGAATCATGGTAATTCCACTGAGCAAATCACGGTAACAACACACTGAGAATCATGGTAATTCCACAGAGTGAATATGAGTAATTACACAGTGAGAATCATGGTAATACCACACTGAGAATAACGGTAATTCCACAGAGTGAATCAAAGTAATTACAGAGTGAGAATCATGGTAATACCACACTGAGAATCAAGGTAATTCCACAGAGTGAATCACGGTAATTACACAGTGTGAATCACGGTAATTCCACAGTGTGAATCACGGTAACACCACACTGAGAATCACGGTAATTCCACAGTGTGAATCACGGTAATGACACACTGAGAATCACGGTAATGACACAGTGTGAATCACAGTAATACCACACTGAGAATCATGGTAATTCCACAGAGTGAATCACGGTAATTACACAGTGTGAATCACGGTAATTCCACAGTGTGAATCACGGTAATACCACACTGAGAATCACGGCAATTCCACAGTGTGAATCACTTTAATAACGCACTGAAAATCACGGTAATTCCACAGTGTGAATCACGGTAATACCTTACTGAGAATCATGGTAATTCCACTGTG
The DNA here is from genome assembly GCA_026770705.1 of Isurus oxyrinchus. NCBI lineage: Eukaryota > Metazoa > Chordata > Chondrichthyes > Lamniformes > Lamnidae > Isurus > Isurus oxyrinchus. Next base: position 36,358 of record JANJGN010001095.1, read on the forward strand.
TGAATCACGGTAATTCCACAGTGAGAATCACAGTAATACCACACTGAGAATCATGGTAATTCCACGGTGTGAATCACAGTAATTCCACAGTGCGAATCAGAGTAATACCACACTGAGAATCACAGTATTTCCACTGAGTGAATCACAGTAATTCCACAGTATGAATCATCGTAATTCCACACAGAGAATCACGGTAATTCCAAAGTGTGAATCATGGTAATACCACACTGAGATTCACGGTAAATCCAAAGGGTGAATCACTGTAATTCCACAGTGCGATTCACAGTAATACCAAACTGAGAATAACGGTAATTCCAAAGAGTGAATCACGGTAATTACACAGTGTGAATCACGGTAATACCACACTGAGAATCACGGTAATTCCACTGTGTGAATCACGGTAATAACACACTGAGAATCATGGTAATTCCACTGAGCAAATCATGGTAATTCCACACAGTGAATCACGGTAATTCCAAAGTGTGAATCACGGTAATTCCACAGTGTGAAATACGATAATTCCGCTGAGCGAATTACGATAATTCCACGGTGTGAATCACGATAATTCCACACTGAGAATCACGGTAATTCCACAATGTGAATCACGGTATTTACACAGTGTGAATCACGTAAATAGACATTGTGAATCACGGTACATACAGAGTGTGAATCATGGCATTTTCCACAGTGCAAATGACAGTAATTCCACACTGAGAATCACGGTAATTCCACAGAGTGAATCACAGTAATTCCACAGTGTGAATCATGGTAATTCCACACTGAGAATCACGGTAATTCCACAGAGTGAATTACGGTAATTACACAGTGAGAACCATGGTAATACCACACTGAGAATCACGGTAATTCCACAGAGTGAATCACGGTAATTACACAGGGAGAATCATGGTAATTCCACTGAGCAAATCACGGTAACAACACACTGAGAATCATGGTAATTCCACAGAGTGAATATGAGTAATTACACAGTGAGAATCATGGTAATACCACACTGAGAATAACGGTAATTCCACAGAGTGAATCAAAGTAATTACAGAGTGAGAATCATGGTAATACCACACTGAGAATCAAGGTAATTCCACAGAGTGAATCACGGTAATTACACAGTGTGAATCACGGTAATTCCACAGTGTGAATCACGGTAACACCACACTGAGAATCACGGTAATTCCACAGTGTGAATCACGGTAATGACACACTGAGAATCACGGTAATGACACAGTGTGAATCACAGTAATACCACACTGAGAATCATGGTAATTCCACAGAGTGAATCACGGTAATTACACAGTGTGAATCACGGTAATTCACAGTGTGAATCACGGTAATACCACACTGAGAATCACGGCAATTCACAGTGTGAATCACTTTAATAACGCACTGAAAATCACGGTAATTCCACAGTGTGAATCACGGTAATACCTTACTGAGAATCATGGTAATTCCACTGTGTGAATCACGGTAATTCCACAGTGAGAATCACAGTAATACCACACTGAGAATCATGGTAATTCCACGGTGTGAATCACAGTAATTCCACAGTGCGAATCAGAGTAATACCACACTGAGAATCACAGTATTTCCACTGAGTGAATCACAGTAATTCCACAGTATGAATCATCGTAATTCCACACAGAGAATCACGGTAATTCCAAAGTGTGAATCATGGTAATACCACACTGAGATTCACGGTAAATCCAAAGGGTGAATCACTGTAATTCCACAGTGCGATTCACAGTAATACCAAACTGAGAATAACGGTAATTCCAAAGAGTGAATCACGGTAATTACACAGTGTGAATCACGGTAATACCACACTGAGAATCACGGTAATTCCACTGTGTGAATCACGGTAATAACACACTGAGAATCATGGTAATTCCACTGAGCAAATCATGGTAATTCCACACAGTGAATCACGGTAATTCCAAAGTGTGAATCACGGTAATTCCACAGTGTGAAATACGATAATTCCGCTGAGCGAATTACGATAATTCCACGGTGTGAATCACGATAATTCCACACTGAGAATCACGGTAATTCCACAATGTGAATCACGGTATTTACACAGTGTGAATCACGTAAATAGACATTGTGAATCACGGTACATACAGAGTGTGAATCATGGCATTTTCCACAGTGCAAATGACAGTAATTCCACAGTGTGAATCACGGTAATTACAGAGTGTGAATAACGGTAATACCACAGTGTGAATCATGGTAATTCCACAGTGAGAATCACGGTAATTCCACAGTGAAAATCACGGTAATACCACAGTGTGAATCACGGTAATTACACAGTGTGAATCACGGTAATTCCACAGTGTGAATCACGGTAATACAACACTGAAAATCACGGTAATTCCACAGTGTGAATCACGTTAATAACGCACTGAGAATCACGGTAATTCCACAGTGTGAATCACGGTAATACCTTACTGAGAATCATGGTAATTCCACAGTGTGCATCACGGTAATTCCACAGTGCGAATCACAGTAATACCACACTGAGAATCATGGTAATTCCACAGTGTGAATCACGGTAATTCCACAGTGCGAATCACAGTAATACCACACTGAGAATCATGGTAATTCCACAGTGTGAATCACGGTAATTGCACAGTGCAAATCAGAGTAATACCACACTGAGAATCACAGTATTTCCACTGAGTGAATCACAGTAATTCCACAGTGTGAATCATCGTAATTCCACACTGAGAATCACGGTTATTCCAAAGTGTGAATCACGGTAATACCACACTGAGATTCACGGTAAATCCAAAGGGTGAATCACTGTAATTCCACAGTGCGATTCACAGTAATACCATACTGAGAATAACGGTAATTCCAAAGAGTGAATCACGGTAATTACACAGTGTGAATCACGGTAATACCACACTGTGAATCACGGTAATTCCACTGTGTGAATCACGGTAATAACACACTGAGAATCATGGTAATTCCACTGAGCAAATCATGGTAATTCCACACAGTGAATCACGGTAATTCCAAAGTGTGAATCACGGTAATTCCACAGTGTGAAATACGATAATTCCGCTGAGCGAATTACGATAATTCCACGGTGTGAATCACGATAATTCCACACTGAGAATCACGGTAATTCCACAATGTGAATCACGGTATTTACACAGTGTGAATCACGTAAATAGACATTGTGAATCACGGTACATACAGAGTGTGAATCATGGCATTTTCCACAGTGCAAATGACAGTAATTCCACAGTGTGAATCACGGTAATTACAGAGTGTGAATAACGGTAATACCACAGTGTGAATCATGGTAATTCCACAGTGAGAATCACGGTAATTCCACAGTGAAAATCACGGTAATACCACAGTGTGAATCACGGTAATTACGCAGTGAGATTAACGGTAATAACTCACTGAGAATAATGGTAATTCGACAGTGCGAATCATGGTAATTCCAAACTGAGAATCACGGTAATTCCACACTGAGAATCACGGTAATTCCAAAGTGTGAATCACGGTAAGTCCACAGTGTGAATCACGGTAAGTACACAGTGTGAATCATGGTAATTCCACACTGAGAATCACGGTAATTCCACAGAGTGAATCACAGTAATTAAACAGTGAGAATCATGGTAATACCACATTGAGAATCACGGTAATTGCACAGATTGAATCACAGTAATTACACAGTGAGAATCATGGTAATTCCACAGTGCGAATCACGGTAATAACACACTGAGAATCACGGTAATTCCACAGTGTCAATCACGATAATTCCACTGTGTGATTCATGGCAATGCACAGCGTTAATCACGGTAAGTACAAACTGAGAATCATGGTAATTCCACAGTGTGAATCACGGTAATAACACACTGAGAATTACATTAATTCCACAGTGTGAATCACGGTAATGAGACACTGAGAATCACGATAATTCCACAGAGCAAATCATGGCAATTCCAAAGTGCGAATCATGGAAATGCCACTCAGAATCACGTTAATCCCGCACTGAGAATCAGGGTAACTCAACGGAGTGAATCACAGTAATTACACAGTGCGAATCACGGTAATTACAAGGTGCGCATCACAGTAATAACACACTGAGAATCATGGTAATTCCACAGTGTGAATCACGGTAATTATACACTGAGAATCACGGTAATTCCACAGTGTGAATCACAGTAATAACAAACTGATAATCACAGTAATTCCACAGTGTGAATCACGGTAATACCACACTGAGAATCACGGGAATTCCACAGTGTGAATCACGGTAATTACACAGTGCGAATCACAGTAATACCACACTGAGAATCACGGTAATTCCACAGAGTGAATCACGGTAATTCCACAGTGTGAATCACAGTAATACCACACTGAGAATCATGGTAATTCCACAGTGTGAATCACGGCAATTCCACAGTGCAAATCACAGTAATACCACACTGAGAATCACGGTAATTCCACAGAGTGAATCACAGTAATTCCACAGTGTGAATCATGGTAATTCCACACTGAGAATCACGGTAATTCCACAGAGTGAATTACGGTAATTACACAGTGAGAACCATGGTAATACCACACTGAGAATCACGGTAATTCCACAGAGTGAATCACGGTAATTACACAGGGAGAATCATGGTAATTCCACTGAGCAAATCACGGTAACAACACACTGAGAATCATGGTAATTCCACAGAGTGAATATGAGTAATTACACAGTGAGAATCATGGTAATACCACACTGAGAATAACGGTAATTCCACAGAGTGAATCAAAGTAATTACAGAGTGAGAATCATGGTAATACCACACTGAGAATCAAGGTAATTCCACAGAGTGAATCACGGTAATTACACAGTGTGAATCACGGTAATTCCACAGTGTGAATCACGGTAACACCACACTGAGAATCACGGTAATTCCACAGTGTGAATCACGGTAATGACACACTGAGAATCACGGTAATGACACAGTGTGAATCACAGTAATACCACACTGAGAATCATGGTAATTCCACAGAGTGAATCACGGTAATTACACAGTGTGAATCACGGTAATTCCACAGTGTGAATCACGGTAATACCACACTGAGAATCACGGCAATTCCACAGTGTGAATCACTTTAATAACGCACTGAAAATCACGGTAATTCCACAGTGTGAATCACGGTAATACCTTACTGAGAATCATGGTAATTCCACTGTGTGAATCACGGTAATTCCACAGTGAGAATCACAGTAATACCACACTGAGAATCATGGTAATTCCACGGTGTGAATCACAGTAATTCCACAGTGCGAATCAGAGTAATACCACACTGAGAATCACAGTATTTCCACTGAGTGAATCACAGTAATTCCACAGTATGAATCATCGTAATTCCACACAGAGAATCACGGTAATTCCAAAGTGTGAATCATGGTAATACCACACTGAGATTCACGGTAAATCCAAAGGGTGAATCACTGTAATTCCACAGTGCGATTCACAGTAATACCAAACTGAGAATAACGGTAATTCCAAAGAGTGAATCACGGTAATTACACAGTGTGAATCACGGTAATACCACACTGAGAATCACGGTAATTCCACTGTGTGAATCACGGTAATAACACACTGAGAATCATGGTAATTCCACTGAGCAAATCATGGTAATTCCACACAGTGAATCACGGTAATTCCAAAGTGTGAATCACGGTAATTCCACAGTGTGAAATACGATAATTCCGCTGAGCGAATTACGATAATTCCACGGTGTGAATCACGATAATTCCACACTGAGAATCACGGTAATTCCACAATGTGAATCACGGTATTTACACAGTGTGAATCACGTAAATAGACATTGTGAATCACGGTACATACAGAGTGTGAATCATGGCATTTTCCACAGTGCGAATGACAGTAATTCCACAGTGTGAATCACGGTAATTACAGAGTGTGAATCACGGTAATACCACAGTGTGAATCACGGTAATTACACAGTGAGATTAACAGTAATAACTCAATGAGAATAATGGTAATTCCACAGTGCGAATCATGGTAATTCCAAACTGAGAATCACGGTAAATCCACACTGAGAATCACGGTAATTCCAAAGTGTGAATCACGGTAAGTCCACAGTGTGAATCACGGTAAGTACACAGTGTGAATCATGGTAATTCCACACTGAGAATCACGGTAATTCCACAGAGTGAATCACAGTAATTAAACAGTGAGAATCATGGTAATACCACATTGAGAATCACGGTAATTGCACAGATTGAATCACAGTAATTCCACAGTGAGAATCATGGTAATTCCACAGTGCGAATCACGGTAATAACACGCTGAGAATCACGGTAATTCCACAGTGTCAATCACGATAATTCCACTGTGTGATTCATGGCAATGCACAGCGTTAATCACGGTAAGTACAAACTGAGAATCATGGTAATTCCACAGTGTGAATCACGGTAATAACACACTGAGAATTACATTAATTCCACAGTGTGAATCACGGTAATGAGACACTGAGAATCACGATAATTCCACAGAGCAAATCATGGCAATTCCAAAGTGCGAATCATGGAAATGCCACTCAGAATCACGTTAATCCCACACTGAGAATCAGGCTAACTCAACGGAGTGAATCACAGTAATTACACAGTGCGAATCACGGTAATTACACGGTGCGCATCACAGTAATAACACACTGAGAATCATGGTAATTCCACAGTGTGAATCACGGTAATTATACACTGAGAATCACGGTAATTCCACAGTGTGAATCACAGTAATAACAAACTGATAATCACGGTAATTCCACAGTGTGAATCACGGTAATACCACACTGAGAATCACGGGAATTCCACAGTGTGAATCACGGTAATTACACAGTGCGAATCACAGTAATACCACACTGAGAATCACGGTAATTCCACAGAGTGAATCACGGTAATTCCACAGTGTGAATCACAGTAATACCACACTGAGAATCATGGTAATTCCACAGTGTGAATCACGGCAATTCCATAGTGCGAATCACAGTAATACCACACTGAGAATCACGGTAATTCCACAGAGTGAATCACAGTAATTCCACAGTGTGAATCATGGTAATTCCACACTGAGAATCACGGTAATTCCACAGAGTGAATTATGGTAATTACACAGTGAGAACCATGGTAATACCACACTGAGAATCACGGTAATTCCACAGAGTGAATCACGGTAATTACACAGGGAGAATCATGGTAATTCCACAGTGTGAATCATGGTAATAACACACTGAGAATCACGGTAATTCCACAGTGTCAATCACGGTAATTCCACTGTGTGATTCATGGCAATTTTACAGTGTGAATAACGGTATGTACAAACTCAGTATCATGGTAATTCCACAGTGTGAATCACGGTAATAACACACTGAGAATCATGGTAATTCCACTGTGCGAATCATGGCAATTTCACAGTGCGAATCATGGCAATTCCTCAGTGCGAGTGCCGGTAATACCACACTGAGAATCACGGTAAACCCACAGTGCGAATCATGGTAATACCACTCTGAGAATCATGGTAATTCCACAGTGCGAATCACGGTAATAACAGTGAGAATCACGGTAATTCAAAAGTGTGAATCACGGTAATTCCACAGTTTAAATCATGGTAATTCCACAGTGAAAATCACGGAAATACCACAGTGTGAATCAAGGTAATTACACAATGAGAATAACGGTAATAACACACTGAGAATAACGCTAATTCCACAGTGCGATTCATGGTAATTCCAAACTGAGAATCATTGTAATTCCACACTGAGAATAACGCTAATTCCAAAAGTGTGAATCACAGTAAGTACACAGTGTGAATCATGGTAATTCCACACTGAGAATCACGGTAATTCCACAGACTGAATCACAGTAATTACACAATGCGAATCATGGTAATACCACATTGAGAATCACGGTAATTCCACAGATTGAATCACAGGAATTACACAGTGAGAATCATGGTAATACCTCACTGTGAATCACGGTAATTACATAGTGAGAATCATCGTAATTCCACAGTGCTAATCACGGTAACTATTCACTGAGAATCACGGTAATTCCACAGAGAGAATCACAGTAATTACAAGGTGACAATCATGGTTATAACCCATTGTGTATCACGGTAATTCCACAGAGTTAGTCACAGTAATTGCACAGTGAGAATCATGGTAATACCACACTGAGAATCAAGATAATTTCTCAGAGTGAATCACAGTAATTACACAGTGTGAATCAAGGTAATAACACACTGAGTATCACGGTAATTCCACAGTGCGTATGACAGTAATAACACACTGAGAATCACGGTAATTCCGTAGTGTCAATCACGGTAATTCCACAGAGCGATTCATGGCAATTCCACAGTGTGAATCACGGTAAGTACAAACTGAGAATCACAGTAATTCCACAGTGCGAATTACGGTAATAACACACTGAGAATTACGATAATTCCACAGTGCAAATCATGGCGATTCCAAAGTGCGAATCACAGTAATTCCACTCAGAATCACGTTATTCCCACACTGAGAATCAGGGTAATTCCACAGAGTGAATCACAGTAAGAATCACGGTAATTACACGGTGCGCATCACAGTAATACCACACTGAGAATCACGGTAATTCCCCAGGGAGAATCACAGTAATTACACAGTGAGAATCATGGTTATAACCCACTGTGAATCACGGTAATTCCATGGAGTTAATCACAGTAATTACACAGTGAGAATCACGGTAATCCACACTGAGAATCACGGTTATTCCACAGAGTGAATCAGAGTAATTACACAGTGAGAATCATGGTAATACCACACTGAGAATAATGGTAATTCCACAGAATGAATCACAGTAATTGCACAGTGGGAATCATGGTAATACCACATAGAGAATCAAGGTAATTCCAGAGAGTGAATCACAATAATTCCACTTTGTGAATCATGGTAATAACACACTGAGTATCACGGTAATTCCACAGTGCGAATCACGGTAATTACACAGTGAGAATCATGGTAATACCACACTGAGAATCACGGTAATTCCACAGAGTGAATCACGGTAATTACACAGTGTGAGTCGTGAATAACACACTGAGTATCACAGTAATTCCACAGTGCGAATCACCGTAATAACACACTGAGAATCATGGTAATTCCACAGTGTCAATCACGGTAATTCCACAGTGTGATTCATTTCAATTCCACAGTGTGAATCACGGTAAGTACAAACTGAGAAGCATGGTAATTCCACAGTGTGAATCACGGTAATGACACACTGAGAATTACAGTAATTCCACAGTGTGAATCACGGTAATAACACACTGAGAATCACGATAATTCTACAGTGCAAATCATGGCAATTCCAAAGTGCGAATCACGGAAATTCCACTCAGAATCACGTTAATCCCACACTGAGAATCAGGGTAATTGCATGGAGTGTATCATAGTAATTACGCAGTGCGAATCACGGTAATTACACAGTGCGCATCAAAGTAATAACATACTGAGAATCATGGTAATTCCACAGAGTGAATCACGGTAATTACACAGTGTGAATCACGGTAATTCCACAGTGCGAATCACGGTAATAACACACTGAGAATCATGGTAATTCGACAGAGTGAATCACAGTAATAACACAGTGAGTATCACGGTAATTCCACAGTGAGAATCATGGCAATTTCACAGTGCGAATCATGGCAATTTCACAGTGCGAATCATGGTAATTCCACAGTGTGAATCACAGTAATACCACAGTGTGAATCATGCTAATCCCACACTGTGAATCACGGTAATTCCACTGAGCAAATCATGGTAATTCCACACAGTGAATCAAGGTAATTCCAAAGTGTGAATCACGGTAATTCCACAGTGTGAAACACGATCATTCCGCTGAGCGAATTACGGTAATTCCACAGTGTGAATCACGGTAATTCCACAGTGTGAATCACGGTATTTACACAGTGTGAATCACGGTAAATAGACATTGTGAATCACAGTAAATACAGAGTGTGAATCATGGCATTTTCCACAGTGCGAATGACAGTAATTCCACAGTGCGAATCACGGTAATTACAGAGTGTGAATCACGGTAATATCACAGTGTGACTCATGGTAATTCCACAGTGAGAATCATGGTAATTCCACAGTGAAAATCACGGTAATACCACAGTGTGAATCACGGTAATTCCACAGTGTGATTAACGGTAATAACACACTGAGATTAATGGTAATTCCACAGTGCGAATCATGGTAATTCCAAACTGAGAATCACGGTAATTCCACACTGAGAATCACGGTAATTCCAAAGTGTGAATCACGGTAATTCCACAGTGTGAATCACGGTAAGTCCACAGTGTGAATCATGGTAATTCCACGCTGAGAATCACGGTAATTCCACAGGGTGATTCACAGTAATTAAACAGTGAGAATCATGTTAATACCACATTGAGAATCACGGTAATTGCACAGATTGAATCACAGTAATTACACAGTGAGAATCATGGTAATACCACACTGTGAATCACGGTAATTACATAGTGAGAATCATGGTAATTCCACAGTGCTAATCATGGTAATAACACACTGAGAATCACGGTAATTCCACAGTGTCAATCACGATAATTCCACTGTGTGATTCATGGCAATGCACAGTGTTAATCACGGTAAGTACAAACTGATAATCATGGTAATTCCACAGTGTGAATCACGGTAATAACACACTGAGAATTACACTAATTCCACAGTGAGAATTACGAGAATTCCACAGTGCAAATCATGGCAATTCCAAAGTGGGAATCACGGAAATTCCACTCAGAATCACGTTAATCCCACACAGAGAATCAGGGTAATTCCACAGAGAGAATCACAGCAATTACAGAGTGTGAATCACGGTAATTACAGGGTGCGCATCACAGTAATAACACACTGAGAATCATGGTAATTCCACAGTGTGAATCACGGTAATTACACACTGAGAATCACGGTAATTCCACAGTGTGAATCACGGTAATTCCACAGTGCGAATCACAGTAATACCACACTGAGAATCACGGTATTCCACAGAGTGAATCACGGTAATTACACAGTGTGAATCACGGTAATTCCACAGTGTGAATCACGGTAACACCACACTGAGAATCACGGTAATTCCACAGTGTGAATCACGGTAATGACACACTGAGAATCACGGTAATACCACAGTGTGAATCACGGTAATACCACACTGAGAATCATGGTAATTCCACAGTGTGAATCACGGTAATTACACAGTGCGAATCACAGTAATACCACACTGAGAATCACGGTAATTCCACAGAGTGAATCACGGTAATTACACAGTGTGAATCACCGTAATTCCACAGTGTGAATCACGGTAATACCACACTGAGAATCACGGTTATTCCACAGTGTGAATCACGGTAATAACGCACTGAGAATCACGGTAATTCCACAGTGTGAATCACGGTAGTACCTTACTGAGAATCATGGTAATTCCACAGTGTGAATCACGGTAATTCCACAGTGCGAATCACAGTAATACCACACTGAGAATCATGGTAATTCCACAGTGTGAATCACGGTAATTCCACAGTGCGAATCAGAGTAATACCACACTGAGAATCACAGTATTTCCACTGAGTGAATCACAGTAATTCCACAGTGTGAATCATCGTAATTCCACACTGAGAATCACGGTAATTCCAAAGTGTGAATCACGGTAATACCACACTGAGATTCACGGTAAATCCAAAGGGTGAATCACTGTAATTCCACAGTGCCAATCACAGTAATACCAAACTGAGAATAACGGTAATTCCAAAGTGTGAATCACGGTAATTACACAATGTGAATCACGGTAATACCACACTGAGAATCACGGTAATTCCACTGTGTGAATCCCGGTAATAACACACTGAGAATCATGGTAATTCCACTGAGCAAATCACGGTAATTCCAAACAGTGAATCACGGTAATTCCAAAGTGTGAATCACGGTAATTCCACAGTGTGAAACACGATAATTCCGCTGAGCGAATTACGGTAATTCCACAGTGTGAATCACGTTAATTCCACACTGAGAATCACGGTAATTCCACAGTGTGAATCACGGTATTTACACAGTGTGAATCACGTAAATAGACATTGTGAATCACGGTACATACAGAGTGTGAATCATGGCATTTTCCACAGTGCGAATGACAGTAATTCCACAGTGTGAATCACGGTAATTACAGAGTGTGAATCACGGTAATACCACAGTGTGAATCATGGTAATTCCACAGTGAGAATCACGGTAATTCCACAGTGAAAATCACGGTAATACCACAGTGTGAATCACGGTAATTACACAGTGAGATTAACGGTAATAACTCACTGAGAATAATGGTAATTCCACAGTGCGAATCATGGTAATCCCAAACTGAGAATCACGGTAATTCCACACTGAGAATCACGGTAATTCCAAAGTGTGAATCACGGTAATTCCACAGTGTGAATCACGGCAAGTACACAGTGTGAATCATGGTAATTCCACACTGAGAATCACGGTAATTCCACAGAGTGAATCACAGTAATTAAACAGTGAGAATCATGGTAATACCACATTGAGAATCACGGTAATTGCACAGATTGAATCACAGTAATTACACAGTGAGATTCATGGTAATTCCACAGTGCGAATCCCGGTATATAACACACTGAGAATCACGGTAATTCCACAGTGTCAATCACGATAATTCCACTGTGTGATTCATGGCAATGCACAGCGTTATTCACGGTAAGTACAAACTGAGAATCATGGTAATTCCACAGTGTGAATCACGGTAATAACACACTGAGAATTACATTAATTCCACAGTGTGAATCACGGTAATGAGACACTGAGAATCACGATAATTCCACAGAGCAACTCATGGCAATTCCAAAGTGCGAATCATGGAAATGCCACTCAGAATCACGTTAATCCCACACTGAGAAGCAGGGTAACTCAACGGAGTGAATCACAGTAATTACACAGTGCGAATCACGGTAATTACACGGTGCGCATCACAGTAATAACACACTGAGAATCATGGTAATTCCACAGTGTGAATCACGGTAATTATACACTGAGAATCACGGTAATTCCACAGTGTGAATCACAGTAATAACAAACTGATAATCACGGTAATTCCACAGTGTGAATCACGGTAATACCACACTGAGAATCACGGGAATTCCACAGTGTGAATCACGGTAATTACATAGTGCGAATCACAGTAATACCACACTGAGAATCACGGTAATTCCACAGAGTGAATCACGGTAATTCCACAGTGTGAATCACAGTAATACCACACTGAGAATCATGGTAATTCCACAGTGTGAATCACGGCAATTCCATAGTGCGAATCACAGTAATACCACACTGAGAATCACGGTAATTCCACAGAGTGAATCACAGTAATTCCACAGTGTGAATCATGGTAATTCCACACTGAGAATCACGGTAATTCCACAGAGTGAATTATGGTAATTACACAGTGAGAACCATGGTAATACCACACTGAGAATCACGGTAATTCCACAGAGTGAATCACGGTAATTACACAGGGAGAATCATGGTAATTCCACAGTGTGAATCACGGTAATAACACACTGAGAATCACGGTAATTCCACAGTGTCAATCACGGTAATTCCACTGTGTGATTCATGGCAATTTTACAGTGTGAATAACGGTATGTACAAACTCAGTATCATGGTAATTCCACAGTGTGAATCACGGTAATAACACACTGAGAATCATGGTAATTCCGCTGTGCGAATCATGGCAATTTCACAGTGCGAATCATGGCAATTCCTCAGTGCGAGTGACGGTAATACCACACTGAGAATCACGGTAAACCCACAGTGCGAATCATGGTAATACCACTCTGAGAATCACGGTAATTCCACAGTGCGAATCACGGTAATAACAGTGAGAATCACGGTAATTCAAAAGTGTGAATCACGGTAATTCCACAGTTTAAATCATGGTAATTCCACAGTGAAAATCACGGAAATACCACAGTGTGAATCAAGGTAATTACACAATGAGAATAACGGTAATAACACACTGAGAATAACGCTAATTCCACAGTGCGATTCATGGTAATTCCAAACTGAGAATCATTGTAATTCCACACTGAGAATAACGCTAATTCCAAAGTGTGAATCACAGTAAGTACACAGTGTGAATCATGGTAATTCCACACTGAGAATCACGGTAATTCCACAGACTGAATCACAGTAATTACACAATGCGAATCATGGTAATACCACATTGAGAATCACGGTAATTCCACAGATTGAATCACAGTAATTACACAGTGAGAATCATGGTAATACCTCACTGTGAATCACGGTAATTACATAGTGAGAATCATCGTAATTCCACAGTGCTAATCACGGTAACTATTCACTGAGAATCACGGTAATTCCACAGAGAGAATCACAGTAATTACAAGGTGACAATCATGGTTATAACCCATTGTGTATCACGGTAATTCCACAGAGTTAGTCACAGTAATTGCACAGTGAGAATCATGGTAATACCACACTGAGAATCAAGATAATTCCACAGAGTGAATCACAGTAATTACACAGTGTGAATCAAGGTAATAACACACTGAGTATCACGGTAATTCCACAGTGCGTATGACAGTAATAACACACTGAGAATCACGGTAATTCCGTAGTGTCAATCACGGTAATTCCACAGAGCGATTCATGGCAATTCCACAGTGTGAATCACGGTAAGTACAAACTGAGAATCACAGTAATTCCACAGTGCGAATTACAGTAATAACACACTGAGAATTACGATAATTCCACAGTGCAAATCATGGCGATTCCAAAGTGCGAATCACAGTAATTCCACTCAGAATCACGTTATTCCCACACTGAGAATCAGGGTAATTCCACAGAGTGAATCACAGTAAGAATCACGGTAATTACACGGTGCGCATCACAGTAATACCACACTGAGAATCACGGTAATTCCCCAGGGAGAATCACAGTAATTACACAGTGAGAATCATGGTTATAACCCACTGTGAATCACGGTAATTCCATGGAGTTAATCACAGTAATTACACAGTGAGAATCACGGTAATCCACACTGAGAATCACGGTTATTCCACAGAGTGAATCAGAGTAATTACACAGTGAGAATCATGGTAATACCACACTGAGAATAATGGTAATTCCACAGAATGAATCACAGTAATTGCACAGTGGGAATCATGGTAATACCACATAGAGAATCAAGGTAATTCCAGAGAGTGAATCACAATAATTCCACTTTGTGAATCATGGTAATAACACACTGAGTATCACGGTAATTCCACAGTGCGAATCACGGTAATTACACAGTGAGAATCATGGTAATACCACACTGAGAATCACGGTAATTCCACAGAGTGAATCACGGTAATTACACAGTGTGAGTCGTGAATAACACACTGAGTATCACAGTAATTCCACAGTGCGAATCACCGTAATAACACACTGAGAATCATGGTAATTCCACAGTGTCAATCACGGTAATTCCACAGTGTGATTCATTTCAATTCCACAGTGTGAATCACGGTAAGTACAAACTGAGAAGCATGGTAATTCCACAGTGTGAATCACGGTAATGACACACTGAGAATTACAGTAATTCCACAGTGTGAATCACGGTAATAACACACTGAGAATCACGATAATTCTACAGTGCAAATCATGGCAATTCCAAAGTGCGAATCACGGAAATTCCACTCAGAATCACGTTAATCCCACACTGAGAATCAGGGTAATTGCATGGAGTGTATCATAGTAATTACGCAGTGCGAATCACGGTAATTACACAGTGCGCATCAAAGTAATAACATACTGAGAATCATGGTAATTCCACAGAGTGAATCACGGTAATTACACAGTGTGAATCACGGTAATTCCACAGTGCGAATCACGGTAATAACACACTGAGAATCATGGTAATTCGACAGAGTGAATCACGGTAATAACACAGTGAGTATCACGGTAATTCCACAGTGAGAATCATGGCAATTTCACAGTGCGAATCATGGCAATTTCACAGTGCGAATCATGGTAATTCCACAGTGTGAATCACAGTAATACCACAGTGTGAATCATGCTAATCCCACACTGTGAATCACGGTAATTCCACTGAGCAAATCATGGTAATTCCACACAGTGAATCAAGGTAATTCCAAAGTGTGAATCACAGTAATTCCACAGTGTGAAACACGATCATTCCGCTGAGCGAATTACGGTAATTCCACAGTGTGAATCACGGTAATTCCACAGTGTGAATCACGGTATTTACACAGTGTGAATCACGGTAAATAGACATTGTGAATCACAGTAAATACAGAGTGTGAATCATGGCATTTTCCACAGTGCGAATGACAGTAATTCCACAGTGCGAATCACGGTAATTACAGAGTGTGAATCACGGTAATATCACAGTGTGACTCATGGTACTTCCACAGTGAGAATCATGGTAATTCCACAGTGAAAATCACGGTAATACCACAGTGTGAATCACGGTAATTCCACAGTGTGATTAACGGTAATAACACACTGAGATTAATGGTAATTCCACAGTGCGAATCATGGTAATTCCAAAGTGTGAATCACGGTAATTCCACAGTGTGAATCACGGTAAGTCCACAGTGTGAATCATGGTAATTCCACGCTGAGAATCACGGTAATTCCACAGGGTGATTCACAGTAATTAAACAGTGAGAATCATGTTAATACCACATTGAGAATCACGGTAATTGCACAGATTGAATCACAGTAATTACACAGTGAGAATCATGGTAATACCACACTGTGAATCACGGTAATTACATAGTGAGAATCATGGTAATTCCACAGTACTAATCATGGTAATAACACACTGAGAATCACGGTAATTCCACAGTGTCAATCACGATAATTCCACTGTGTGATTCATGGCAATGCACAGTGTTAATCACGGTAAGTACAAACTGATAATCATGGTAATTCCACAGTGTGAATCACGGTAATAACACACTGAGAATTACACTAATTCCACAGTGAGAATTACGATAATTCCACAGTGCAAATCATGGCAATTCCAAAGTGGGAATCACGGAAATTCCACTCAGAATCACGTTAATCCCACACAGAGAATCAGGGTAATTCCACAGAGAGAATCACAGCAATTACAGAGTGTGAATCACGGTAATTACAGGGTGCGCATCACAGTAATAACACACTGAGAATCATGGTAATTCCACAGTGTGAATCACGGTAATTACACACTGAGAATCACGGTAATTCCACAGTGTGAATCACGGTAATTCCACAGTGCGAATCACAGTAATACCACACTGAGAATCACGGTATTCCACAGAGTGAATCACGGTAATTACACAGTGTGAATCACGGTAATTCCACAGTGTGAATCACGGTAACACCACACTGAGAATCACGGTAATTCCACAGTGTGAATCACGGTAATGACACACTGAGAATCACGGTAATACCACAGTGTGAATCACGGTAATACCACACTGAGAATCATGGTAATTCCACAGTGTGAATCACGGTAATTACACAGTGCGAATCACAGTAATACCACACTGAGAATCACGGTAATTCCACAGAGTGAATCACGGTAATTACACAGTGTGAATCACCGTAATTCCACAGTGTGAATCACGGTAATACCACACTGAGAATCACGGTTATTCCACAGTGTGAATCACGGTAATAACGCACTGAGAATCACGGTAATTCCACAGTGTGAATCACGGTAGTACCTTACTGAGAATCATGGTAATTCCACAGTGTGAATCACGGTAATTCCACAGTGCGAATCACAGTAATACCACACTGAGAATCATGGTAATTCCACAGTGTGAATCACGGTAATTCCACAGTGCGAATCAGAGTAATACCACACTGAGAATCACAGTATTTCCACTGAGTGAATCACAGTAATTCCACAGTGTGAATCATCGTAATTCCACACAGAGAATCACGGTAATTCCAAAGTGTGAATCACGGTAATACCACACTGAGATTCACGGTAAATCCAAAGGGTGAATCACTGTAATTCCACAGTGCCAATCACAGTAATACCAAACTGAGAATAACGGTAATTCCAAAGTGTGAATCACGGTAATTACACAATGTGAATCACGGTAATACCACACTGAGAATCACGGTAATTCCACTGTGTGAATCCCGGTAATAACACACTGAGAATCATGGTAATTCCACTGAGCAAATCACGGTAATTCCAAAGAGTGAATCACGGTAATTCCAAAGTGTGAAACACGGTAATTCCACAGTGTGAAACACGATAATTCCGCTGAGCGAATTACGGTAATTCCACAGTGTGAATCACGATAATTCCACACTGAGAATCACGGTAATTCCACAGTGTGAATCACGGTATTTACACAGTGTGAATCACGTAAATAGACATTGTGAATCACGGTACATACAGAGTGTGAATCATGGCATTTTCCATAGTGCGAATGACAGTAATTCCACAGTGTGAATCACGGTAATTACAGAGTGTGAATCACGGTAATACCACAGTGTGAATCATGGTAATTCCACAGTGAGAATCACGGTAATTCCACAGTGAAAATCACGGTAATACCACAGTGTGAATCACGGTAATTACACAGTGAGATTAACGGTAATAACTCACTGAGAATAATGGTAATTCCACAGTGCGAATCATGGTAATCCCAAACTGAGAATCACGGTAATTCCACACTGAGAATCACGGTAATTCCAAAGTGTGAATCACGGTAATTCCACAGTGTGAATCACGGCAAGTACACAGTGTGAATCATGGTAATTCCACACTGAGAATCACGGTAATTCCACAGAGTGAATCACAGTAATTAAACAGTGAGAATCATGGTAATACCACATTGAGAATCACGGTAATTGCACAGATTGAATCACAGTAATTACACAGTGAGATTCATGGTAATTCCACAGTGCGAATCCCGGTATATAACACACTGAGAATCACGGTAATTCCACAGTGTCAATCACGATAATTCCACTGTGTGATTCATGGCAATGCACAGCGTTATTCACGGTAAGTACAAACTGAGAATCATGGTAATTCCACAGTGTGAATCACGGTAATAACACACTGAGAATTACATTAATTCCACAGTGTGAATCACGGTAATGAGACACTGAGAATCACGATAATTCCACAGAGCAACTCATGGCAATTCCAAAGTGCGAATCATGGAAATGCCACTCAGAATCACGTTAATCCCACACTGAGAATCAGGGTAACTCAACGGAGTGAATCACAGTAATTACACAGTGCGAATCACGGTAATTACACGGTGCGCATCACAGTAATAACACACTGAGAATCATGGTAATTCCACAGTGTGAATCACGGTAATTATACATTGAGAATCACGGTAATTCCACAGTGTGAATCACAGTAATAACAAACTGATAATCATGGTAATTCCACAGTGTGAATCACGGTAATACCACACTGAGAATCACGGGAATTCCACAGTGTGAATCACGGTAATTACACAGTGCGAATCACAGTAATACCACACTGAGAATCACGGTAATTCCACAGAGTGAATCACGGTAATTCCACAGTGTGAATCACGGTAATACCACACTGAGAATAACAGTAATTCCACAGAGTGAATCACAGTAAGTGCAGAGTGAGAATCGTGGTAATACCACACTGAGAATCAAGGTAATTCCACAGAGTGAATCACAGTAATTACACAGTGTGAGTCGTGAATAACACACTGAGTATCACAGTAATTCCACAGTGCGAATCACCGTAATAACACACTGAGAATCATGGTAATTCCACAGTGTCAATCACGGTAATTCCACAGTGTGATTCATTTCAATTCCACAGTGTGAATCACGGTAAGTACAAACTGAGAATCATGGTAATTCCACAGTGTGAATCACGGTAATAACACACTGAGAATCACGAAAATTCCACAGTGCAAATCATGGCAATTCCAAAGTGCGAATGACGGAAATTCCACTCAGAATCACGTTAATCCCACACTGAGAATCAGGGTAATTGCATGGAGTGTATCATAGTAATTACGCAGTGCGAATCACGGTAATTACACAGTGCGCATCAAAGTAATAACATACTGAGAATCATGGTAATTCCACAGAGTGAATCACGGTAATTACACACTGAGAATCACGGTAATTCCACAGTGCGAATCACGGTAATAACACACTGAGAATCTTGGTAATTCGACAGAGTGAATCACGGTAATAACACAGTGAGTATCACGGTAATTCCACAGTGAGAATCATGGCAATTTCACAGTGCGAATCATGGCAATTTCACAGTGCGAATCATGGTAATTCCACAGTGTGAATCACGGTAATACCACAGTGTGAATCATGGTAATCCCACACTGTGAATCACGGTAATTCCACTGAGCAAATCATGGTAATTCCACACAGTGAATCAAGGTAATTCCAAAGTGTGAATCACGGTAATTCCACAGTGTGAAACACGATCATTCCGCTGAGCGAATTACGGTAATTCCACAGTGTGAATCACGGTAATTCCACAGTGTGAATCACGGTATTTACACAGTGTGAATCACGGTAAATAGACATTGTGAATCACAGTAAATACAGAGTGTGAATCATGGCATTTTCCACAGTGCGAATGACAGTAATTCCACAGTGTGAATCACGGTAATTACAGAGTGTGAATCACGGTAATATCACAGTGTGAATCATGGTAATTCCACAGTGAGAATCATGGTAATTCCACAGTGAAAATCACGGTAATACCACAGTGTGAATCACGGTAATTCCACAGTGTGATTAACGGTAATAACACACTGAGATTAATGGTAATTCCGCAGTGCGAATCATGGTAATTCCAAACTGAGAATCACGGTAATTCCACACTGAGAATCACGGTAATTCCAAAGTGTGAATCACGGTAATTCCACAGTGTGAATCACGGTAAGTCCACAGTGTGAATCATGGTAATTCCACGCTGAGAATCACGGTAATTCCACAGGGTGAATCACAGTAATTAAACAGTGAGAATCATGGTAATACCACATTGAGAATCACGGTAATTGCACAGATTGAATCACAGTAATTACACAGTGAGAATCATGGTAATTCCACAGTGCGAATCACGGTAATAACACACTGAGAATCACGGTAATTCCACAGTGTCAATCACGATAATTCCACTGTGTGATTCATGGCAATGCACAGCGTTAATCACGGTAAGTACAAACTGAGAATCATGGTAATTCCACAGTGTGAATCACGGTAATAACACACTGAGAATTACATTAATTCCACAGTGTGAATCACGGTAATGAGACACTGAGAATCACGATAATTCCACAGAGCAAATCATGGCAATTCCAAAGTGCGAATCATGGAAATGCCACTCAGAATCACGTTAATCCCACACTGAGAATCAGGGTAACTCAACGGAGTGAATCACAGTAATTACACAGTGCAAATCACGGTAATTACACGGTGCGCATCACAGTAATAACACACTGAGAATCATGGTAATTCCACAGTGTGAATCACGGTAATTATACACTGAGAATCACGGTAATTCCACAGTGTGAATCACAGTAATAACAAACTGATAATCATGGTAATTCCACAGTGTGAATCATGGTAATACCACACTGAGAATCACGGGAATTCCACAGTGTGAATCACGGTAATTACACAGTGCGAATCACAGTAATACCACACTGAGAATCACGGTAATTCCACAGAGTGAATCACGGTAATTCCACAGTGTGAATCACGGTAATACCACACTGATAATCACGGTAATTCCACAGTATGAATCACGGTAATACCACACTGAGAATCATGGTAATTCCGCAGTGTGAATCACGGTAATTCCACAGTGCGAATCACAGTAATACCACACTGAGAATCATGGTAATTCCACAGTGTGAATCACGGTAATTCCACAGTGCAAATCAGAGTAATACCACACTGAGAATAACAGTAATTCCACAGAGTGAAACACAGTAAGTGCAGAGTGAGAATTGTGGTAATACCACACTGAGTATCACGGTAATTACACAGTGCGAATCACAGTAATACCACACTGAGAATCACGGTAATTCCACAGAGTGAATCACGGTAATTCCACAGTGTGAATCACGGTAATACCACACTGAGGATAACGGTAATTCCACACTGTGAATCTCGGTAATAACACACTGAGAATCATGGTAATTCCACAGTGTGAATCACGGTAATACCACACTGAGAATCACAGTAATACCACACTGAGAATCATGGTAATTCCGCAGTGTGAATCACGGTAATTCCACAGTGCAAATCAGAGTAATACGACACTGAGAATCACAGTAATACCTCAGAGTGAATCACAGTAATTCCACAGTGTGAATCATGATAATTCCACACTGAGAATCACGGTAATTCCAAAGTGTGAATCACGGTAATACCACACTGAGATTCACGGTAATTCCAAAGGGTGAATCACTGTAATTCCACAGTGCGAATCACAGTAATACCAAACTGAGAATAACGGTAAATCCAAAGAGTGAATCACGGTAATTACACAGTGTGAATCACGGTAATACCACACTGAGAATGACGGTAATTCCACTGTGTGAATCACGGTAATAACACACTGAGAATCATGGTAATTCCACAGTGTGAATCACGGTAATTCCACAGTGCGAATCACAGTAATACCACACTGAGAATCACGGTAATTCCACAGAGTGAATCACAGTAATTCCACAGTGTGAATCATGGTAATTCCACACTGAGAATCACGATAATTCCACAGAGTGAATTACGTTAATTACACAGTGAGAACGATGGTAATACCACACTGAGAATCACGGTAATTCCACAGAGTGAAGCATGGTAATTACACAGGGAGAATCATGGTAATACCACTCTGAGAATAACGGTAATTCCACAGAGTGAATCAAAGTAATTACACACTGAGAATCGTGGTAATACCACACTGAGAATCATGGTAAATCTACAGAGTGAATCACAGTAATTACACAGTGTGAATCATGGTAATAACTCACTGAGTATCACGGTAATTCCACAGTGCGAATCACGGTAATAACACACTGAGAATCACGGTAATTCCACAGTGTCAATCACGGTAATTCCACTGTGTGATTCATGGCAATTTTACAGTGTGAATAACGGTATGTACAAACTCAGTATCATGGTAATTCCACAGTGTGAATCACGGTAATAACACACTGAGAATCATGGTAATTCCACAGTGCGAATCATGGCAATTTCACAGTGCGAATCATGGCAATTCCTCAGTGCGAGTGACGGTAATACCACACTGAGAATCACGGTAAACCCACAGTGCGAATCACGGTAATAACAGTGAGAATCACGGTAATTCAAAAGTGTGAATCACGGTAAATCCACAGTGCGAATCACGGTAATTCCAGAGTGCGAATCATGGTAATTCCACAGTGTGAATCACGGTAATACCACAGTGTGAATCACGGTAATCGCAAACTGTGAATCATGGTATTCCACACTGTGAATCACGGTAATTCCACTGAGCAAATCACGGTAATTCCACACAGTGAATCACGGTAATTCCAAAGTGTGAATCACGTTAATTCCACAGTGTGAAACACGATAATTCCGCTGAGCGAATTACGGTAATTTCACAGTGTGCATCACGATAATTCCACACTGAGAATCACGGTAATTCCACAGTGTGAATCACGGTATTTACACAGTGTGAATCACGGTAAATATACAGTGCGAATCACGGTAAATACAGAGTGTGAATCATGCTATTTCCACAGTGCGAATCACAGTAATTCCACAGTGTGAATCACGGTAATTACAGAGTGTGAATCACGGTAATTCCACAGTGTGAATCATGGTAATTTCACAGTGAGAATCACGGTAATTCCACAGTTTGAATCAAGGTAATTCCACAGTGTGAATCACCGTAATTCCACAGTATGAATTACGGTATTTACACAGTGAGAGTCACGGTAATTCCACAGTGTGAATCACGGTAATTCCACAGTTTAAATCATGGTAATTCCACAGTGAAAATCACGGAAATACCACAGTGTGAATCAAGGTAATTACACAGTGAGAATAACGGTAATAAGACACTGAGAATAACGCTAATTCCACAGTGCGAATCATGGTAATTCGAAACTGAGAATCATGGTAATTCCAGACTGAGAATCACGGTAATTCCAAAGTGTGAATCACGGTAAGTACACAGTGTGAATCATGGTAATTCCACACTGAGAATCACGGTAATTCCATAGAGTGAATCACAGTAATTACACAGTGCGAATCATGGTAATACCACATTGAGAATCACGGTAATTCCACAGATTGAATCACAGTAATTACACAGTGAGAATCATGGTAATACCACACTGTGAATCACGGTAATTACATAGTGAGAATCATTGTAATTCCACAGTGTGAATCAAGGTAATTCCACAGTGTGAATCACCGTAATTCCACAGTATGAATTACGGTATTTACACAGTGAGAGGCAGGGTAATTCCACAGTTTAAATCATGGTAATTCCACAGTGAAAATCACGGAAATTCCACAGAGTGAATCACAGTAATTCCACAGTGTGAATCACGGTAACAACACACTGAGAATCATAGTAATACCACACTGAGAATAACAGTAATTCCACAGAGTGAATCACAGTAAGTGCAGAGTGAGAATCGTGGTAAAACCACACTGCGTATCACGGTAATTACACAGTGCGAATCACAGTAATACCACACTGAGAATCACGGTAATTCCACAGAGTGAATCACGGTAATTCCACAGTGTGAATCACGGTAATACCACACTGAGAATCACGGTAATTCCACATTGTGAATCTCGGTAATAACACACTGAGAATCATGGTAATGCCACAGTGTGAATCACAGTAATACCACACTGAGAATCATGGTAATTCCACAGTGTGAATCACGGTAATTCCACAGTGCAAATCACAGTAATACCACACTGAGAATCATGGTAATTCCACAGTGTGAATCACGGTAATTCCACAGTGTGAATCACGGTAAATACACATTGCGAATCACGGTAAATACAGAGTGTGAATCATGGTATTTCCACAGTGCGAATCACAGTAATTCCACAGTGTGAATCACGGTAATTACAGAGTCTGAATCACGGTAATTCCACAGTGTGAATCATGGTAATTTCACAGTGAGAATCACTGTAATTCCACAGTGTGAATCAAGGTAATTCCACAGTGTGAATCACCGTAATTCCACAGTATGAATTACGGTATTTACACAGTGAGAGTCACGGTAATTCCACAGTGTGAATCACGTTAATTCCACAGTTTAAATCATGGTAATTCCACAGTGAAAATCACGGAAATACCACAGTGTGAATCAAGGTAATTACACAGTGAGAATAACGGTAATAAGACACTGAGAATAACGCTAATTCCACAGTGCGAATCATGGTAATTCGAAACTGAGAATCATGGTAATTCCACACTGAGAATCACGGTAATTCCAAAGTGTGAATCACGGTAAGTACACAGTGTGAATCATTGTAATTCCACACTGAGAACCACGGAAATTCCACAGAGTGAATCACAGTAATTACACAGTGCGAATCATGGTAATACCACATTGAGAATCACGGTAATTCCACAGATTGAATCACAGTAATTACACAGTGAGAATCATGGTAATACCACACTGTGAATCACGGTAATTACACAGTGAGAATCATCGTAATTCCACAGTGTGATTCAAGGTAATTCCACAGTGTGAATCACCGTAAATCCACAGTATGAATTACGGTATTTACACAGTGAGAGTCACGGTAATTCCACAGTGTGCATCACGGTAATTCCACAGTTTAAATCATGGTAATTCCACAGTGAAAATCACGGAAATTCCACAGAGTGAATCACAGTAATTCCACAGTGTGAATCACGGTAACAACACACTGAGAATCATGGTAATACCACACTGAGAATAACAGTAATTCCACAGAGTGAATCACAGTAAGTGCAGAGTGAGAATCGTGGTAATACCACACTGAGTATCACGGTAATTACACAGTGCGAATCACAGTAATTCCACACTGAGAATCACGGTAATTCCACAGAGTGAATCACGGTAATTCCACAGTGTGAATCACGGTAATACCACACTGAGAATCACGGTAATTCCACATTGTGAATCTCGGTAATAACAGACTGAGAATCATGGTAATTCCACAGTGTGAATCACGGTAATACCACACTGAGAATCATGGTAATTCCACAGTGTGAATCACGGTAATTCCACAGTGCGAATCACAGTAATACCACACTGAGAATCATGGTAATTCCACAGTGTGAATCACGTTAATTCCACAGTGCGAATCACAGTAATACCACACTGAGAATCACAGTAATTCCACAGAGTGAATTACGGTAATTACGCAGTGAGAACCATGGTACTTCCACACTGAGAATCACGGTAATTCCACAGAGTGAATCACGGTAATTACACAGGGAGAATCATGGTAATTCCACAGTGTGAATCACGGTAACAACACACTGAGAATCATGGTAAGTCCACAGAGTGAATCAGAGTAATTACACAGTGAGAATCAAGGTAATACCACACTGAGAATAACGGTAATTCCACAGAGTGAATCAAAGTAATTACACAGTGAGAATCGTGGTAATACCACACTGAGAATCAAGGTAATTCTACAGAGTGAATCACAGTAATTACACAGTGTGAATCATGGTAATAACTCACTGAGTATCACGGTAATTCCACAGTGTGAATCACGGTAATAACACACTGAGAATCACGGTAATTCCACAGTGTCAATCACGGTAATTCCACTGTGTGATTCATGGCAATTTTACAGTGTGAATAACGGTATGTACAAACTCAGTATCATGGTAATTCCACAGTGTGAATCACGGTAATAACACACTGAGAATCATGGTAATTCCACAGTGCGAATCATGGCAATTTCACAGTGCGAATCATGGCAATTCCTCAGTGCGAGTGACGGTAATACCACACTGAGAATCACGGTAAACCCACAGTGCGAATCATGGTAATACCACACTGAGAATCACGGTAATTCCACAGTGCGAATCACGGTAATTCCACAGTGAGAATCATGGTAATTCCACAGTGTGAATCACGGTAATACCACAATGTGAATCACGGTAATCGCACACTGTGAATCATGGTATTCCACACTGTGAATCACGGTAATTCCACTGAGCAAATCACGGTAATTCCACACAGTGAATCACGGTAATTCCAAAGTGTGAATCACGGTAATTCCACAGTGTGAAACACGATAATACCGCTGAGGGAATTACGGTAATTTCACAGTGTGCATCACGATAATTCTACACTGAGAATCACGGTAATTCCACAGTCTGAATCACGGTATTTACACAGTGTGAATCACGGTAAATACACAGTGAGAATCACGGTAAATCCACATTGTGAATCTCGGTAATAACATACTGAGAATCATGGTAATGCCACAGTGTGAATCACGGTAATTCCACAGTGCGAATCACAGTAATACCACACTGAGAATCATGGTAATTCCACAGTGTGAATCACGGTAATTCCACAGTGTGAATCACGGTAAATACTCATTGCGAATCACGGTAAATACAGAGTGTGAATCATGGTATTTCCACAGTGCGAATCACAGTAATTCCACAGTGTGAATCACGGTAATTACAGAGTGTGAATCACGGTAATTCCACAGTGTGAATCATGGTTTTTTCACAGTGAGAATCACGGTAGGTCCACAGTGTGAATCAAAGTAATTCCACAGTGCGAATCACCGTAATTCCACAGTATGAATTACGGTATTTACACAGTGAGAGTCACGGTAATTCCACAGTGTGAATCACGGTAATTCCACAGTTTAAATCATGGTAATTCCACAGTGAAAATCACGGAAATACCACAGTGTGAATCAAGGTAATTACACAGTGAGAATAACGGTAATAACACACTGAGAATAACGCTAATTCCACAGTGCGAATCATGGTAATTCGAAACTGAGAATCATGGTAATTCCACACTGAGAATCACGGTAATTCCAAAGTGTGAATCACGGTAAGTACACAGTGTGAATCATGATAATTCCACATTGAGTATCACGGTAATTCCACAGAGTGAATCACAGTAATTACACAGTGCGAATCATGGTAATACCACATGGAGAATCACGGTAATTCCACAGATTGAATCACAGTAATTACACAGTGAGAATCATGGTAATACCACACTGTGAATCACGGTAATTACATAGTGAGAATCATCGTAATTCCACAGTGTGAATCAAGGTAATTCCACAGTGTGAATCACCGTAATTCCACAGTATGAATTACGGTATTTACACAGTGAGAGTCACGGTCATTCCACAGTGTGCATCACGGTAATTCCACAGTTTAAATCATGGTAATTCCACAGTGAAAATCACGGAAATTCCACAGAGTGAATCACAGTAATTCCACAGTGTGAATCACGGTAACAACACACTGAGAATCATGGTAATACCACACTGAGAATAACAGTAATCCCACAGAGTGAATCACAGTAAGTGCAGAGTGAGAATCGTGGTAATACCACACTGAGTATCACGGTAATTACACAGTGCGAATCACAGTAATACCACACTGAGAATCACGGTAATTCCACAGAGTGAATCACGGTAACTCCACAGTGTGAATCACGGTAATACCACACTGAGAATCACGGTAATTCCACATTGTGAATCTCGGTAATAACAGACTGAGGATCATGGTAATTCCACAGTGTGAATCAAGGTAATACCACACTGAGAATCATGTTAATTCCACAGTGTGAATCACGGTAATTCCACAGTGCGAATCACAGTAATACCACACTGAGAATCATGGTAATTCCACAGTGTGAATCACGGTAATTCCACAGTGCGAATCACAGTAATACCACACTGAGAATCACGGTAATTCTACAGAGTGAATTACGGTAATTACACAGTGAGACCCATGGTAATACCACACTGAGAATCACGGTAATTCCACAGAGTGAATCACGGTAATTACACAGGGAGAATCATGGTAATTCCACAGTGTGAATCACGGTAACAACACACTGAGAATCATGGTAATTCCACAGAGTGAATCAGAGTAATTACACAGTGAGAATCATGGTAATACCACACTGAGAATAACGGTAATTCCACAGAGTGAATCAAAGTAATTACACAGTGAGAATCGTCGTAATACCACACTGAGAATCAAGGTAATTCTACTGAGTGAATCACAGTAATTACACAGTGTGAATCATGGTAATAACTCACTGAGTATCACGGAAATTCCACAGTGCGAATCACGGTAATAACACACTGAGAATCACGGTAATTCCACAGTGTCAATCACGGTAATTCCACTGTGTGATTCATGGCAATTTTACAGTGTGAATAACGGTATGTACAAACTCAGTATCATGGTAATTCCACAGTGTGAATCACGGTAATAACACACTGAGAATCATGGTAATTCCACAGTGCGAATCATGGCAATTTAACAGTGCGAATCATGGCAATTCCTCATTGCGAGTGACGGTAATACCACACTGAGAATCACGGTAAACCCACAGTGCGAATCATGGTAATACCACACTGAGAATCACGGTAATTCCACAGTGCGAATCACAGTAATAACAGTGAGAATCACGGTAATTCAAAAGTGTGAATCACGGTAATTCCACAGTGCGAATCACGGTAATTCCACAGTGCGAATCATGGTAATTCCACAATGTGAATCACGGTAATACCACAGTGTGAATCACGGTAATCGCACACTGTGAATCATGGTATTCCACACTGTGAATCACGGTAATTCCACTGAGCAAATCACGGTAATTCCACACAGTGAATCACGGTAATTCCAAAGTGTGAATCATGGTAATTCCACAGTGTGAAACACGATAATTCCGCTGAGCGAATTACGGTAATTTCACAGTGTGCATCACGATAATTCCACACTGAGAATCATGGCAATTCCACAGTGTGAATCACGGTATTTACACAGTGTGAATCACGGTAAATATACAGTGCGAATCACGGTAAATACAGAATGTGAATCATGGTATTTCCACAGTGCGAATCACAGTAATTCCACAGTGTGAATCACGGTAATTACAGAGTGTGAATCATTGTAATTCCACAGTGTGAATCAAGGTAATTCCACAGTGTGAATCACCATAATTCCACAGTATCAATTACGGTATTTACACAGTGAGAGTCACGGTCATTCCACAGTGTGCATTACGGTAATTCCACAGTTTAAATCATGGTAATTCCACAGTGAAAATCACGGAAATTCCACAGAGAGAATCACAGTAATTCCACAGTGTGAATCACGGTAACAACACACTGAGAATCATGGTAATACCACACTGAGAATAACAGTAATTCCACAGAGTGAATCACAGTAAGTGCAGAGTGAGAATTGTGGTAATACCACTCTGAGTATCACGGTAATTACACAGTGCGAATCACAATACCACACTGAGAATCACGGTAATTCCAGAGAGTGAATCACGGTAATTCCACAGTGTGAATCACGGTAATAGCACACTGAGAATCACGGTAATTCCACATTGTGAATCTCGGTAATAACAGACTGAGAATCATGGTAATTCCACAGTGTGAATCACGGTAATACCACACTGAGAATCATGGTAATTCCACAGTGTGAATCACGGTAATTCCACAGTGCGAATCACAGTAATACCACACTGAGAATCATGGTAATTCCACAGTGTGAATCACGGTAATTCCACAGTGCGAATCACAGTAATACCACACTGAGAATCACGGTAATTCCACAGAGTGAATTACGGTAATTACACAGTGAGAACCATGGTAATGCCACACTGAGAATCACGGTAATTCCACAGAGTGAATCACGGTAATTACACAGTGAGAATCATGGTAATTCCTCAGTGTGAATCAAGGTAACAACACACTGAGAATTTTGGTAATTCCACAGTGCGAATCATGGCAATTTCACAGTGCGAATCATGGCAATTCCTCAGTGCGAGTGACGGTAATACCACACTGAGAATCACGGTAAACCCACAGTGCGAATCATGGTAATACCACACAGAGAATCATGGTAATTCCACAGTGCGAATCACGGTAATAACAGTGAGAATCACGGTAATTCAAAAGTGTGAATCACGGTAATTCCACAGTGCGAATCACGGTAATTCCACAGTGCGAATCATGGTAATTCCACAGTGTGAATCACCGTAAAAGCACAGTGTGAATCACGGTAATCGCACACTGTGAATCATGGTATTCCACACTGTGAATCACGGTAATTCCACTGAGCAAATCACGGTAATTCCTCACAGTGAATCACGGTAATTCCAAAGTGTGAATCACGGTAATTCCACAGTGTGAATCAAGGTAATTCCACAGTGTGAATCACCGTAATTCCACAGTATGAATTACGGTATTTACACAGTGAGAGTCACGGTAATTCCACAGTGTGAATCACAGTAATTCCACAGTTTAAATCATGGTAATTCCACAGAGAAAATCACGGAAATACCACAGTTTGAATCAAGGTAATTACACAGTGAGAATAACGGTAATAACACACTGAGAATAACGCTAATTCCACAGTGCGAATCATGGTAATTCGAAACTGAGAATCATGGTAATTCCACACTGAGAATCACGGTAATTCCAAAGTGTGAATCACGGTAAGTACACAGTGTGAATCATGATAATTCCACATTGAGTATCACGGTAATTCCACAGAGTGAATCACAGTAATTACACAGTGCGAATCATGGTAATACCACATTGAGAATCACGGTAATTCCACAGATTGAATCACAGTAATTACACAGTGAGAATCATGGTAATACCACACTGTGAATCACGGTAATTACATAGTGAGAATCATCGTAATTCCACAGTGTGAATCAAGGTAATTCCCCAGTGTGAATCACCGTAATTCCACAGTATGAATTACGGTATTTACACAGTGAGAGTCACGGTCATTCCACAGTGTGCATCACGGTAATTCCACAGTTTAAACCATGGTAATTCCACAGTGAAAATCACGGAAATTCCACAGAGTGAATCACAGTAATTCCACAGTGTGAATCACGGTAACAACACACTGAGAATCATGGTAATACCACACTGAGAATAACAGTAATCCCACAGAGTGAATCACAGTAAGTGCAGAGTGAGAATCGTGGTAATACCACACTGAGTATCACGGTAATTACACAGTGCGAATCACAGTAATACCACACTGAGAATCACGGTAATTCCACAGAGTGAATCACGGTAATTCCACAGTGTGAATCACGGTAATACCACACTGAGAATCACGGTAATTCCACACTGTGAATCTCGGTAATAACAGACTGAGGATCATGGTAATTCCACAGTGTGAATCAAGGTAATACCACACTGAGAATCATGGTAATTCCACAGTGTGATTCACGGTAATTCCACAGTGCGAATCACAGTAATACCACACTGAGAATCATGGTAATTCCACAGTGTGAATCACGGTAATTCCACAGTGCGAATCACAGTAATACCACACTGAGAATCACGGTAATTCCACAGAGTGAATTACGGTAATTACACAGTGAGACCCATGGTAATACCACACTGAGAATCACGGTAATTCCACAGAGTGAATCACGGTAATTACACAGGGAGAATCATGGTAATTCCACAGTGTGAATCACGGTAACAACACACTGAGAATCATGGTAATTCCACAGAGTGAATCAGAGTAATTACACAGTGAGAATCATGGTAATACCACACTGAGAATAACGGTAATTCCACAGAGTGAATCAAAGTAATTACACAGTGAGAATCGTCGTAATACCACACTGAGAATCAAGGTAATTCTACAGAGTGAATCACAGTAATTACACAGTGTGAATCATGGTAATAACTCACTGAGTATCACGGAAATTCCACAGTGCGAATCACGGTAATAACACACTGAGAATCACGGTAATTCCACAGTGTCAATCACGGTAATTCCACTGTGTGATTCATGGCAATTTTACAGTGTGAATAACGGTATGTACAAACTCAGTATCATGGTAATTCCACAGTGTGAATCACGGTAATAACACACTGAGAATCATGGTAATTCCACAGTGCGAATCATGGCAATTTCACAGTGCGAATCATGGCAATTCCTCATTGTGAGTGACGGTAATACCACACTGAGAATCACGGTAAACCCACAGTGCGAATCATGGTAATACCAAACTGAGAATCACGGTAATTCCACAGTGCGAATCACAGTAATAACAGTGAGAATCACGGTAATTCAAAAGTGTGAATCACGGTAATTCCACAGTGCGAATCACGGTAATTCAACAGTGCGAATCATGGTAATTCCACAGTGTGAATCACGGTAATACCACAGTGTGAATCACGGTAATCGCACACTGTGAATCATGGTATTCCACACTGTGAATGACGGTAATTCCACTGAGCAAATCACGGTAATTCCACACAGTGAATCACGGTAATTCCAAAGTGTGAATCACGGTAATTCCACAGTGTGAAACACGATAATTCCGCTGAGCGAATTACGGTAATTTCACAGTGTGCATCACGATAATTCCACACTGAGAATCATGGCAATTCCACAGTGTGAATCACGTTATTTACACAGTGTGAATCACGGTAAATATACAGTGCGAATCACGGTAAATACAGAATGTGAATCATGGTATTTCAACAGTGCGAATCACAGTAATTCCACAGTGTGAATCACGGTAATTCAAAAGTGTGAATCACGGTAATTCCACAGTGCGAATCACGGTAATTCCACAGTGCGAATCATGGGAATTCCACAGTGTGAATCACGGTAATAGCACAGTGTGAATCACGGTAATCGCACACTGTGAATCATGGTATTCCACACTGTGAATCAGGGTAATTCCACTGAGCAAATCACGGTAATTCCTCACAGTGAATCACGGTAATTCCAAAGTGTGAATCACGGTAATTCCACAGTGTGAATCAAGGTAATTCCACAGTGTGAATCACCGTAATTCCACAGTATGAATTACGGTATTTACACAGTGAGAGTCACGGTAATTCCACAGTGTGAATCACAGTAATTCCACAGTTTAAATCATGGTAATTCCACAGAGAAAATCACGGAAATACCACAGTTTGAATCAAGGTAATTACACAGTGAGAATAACGGTAATAACACACTGAGAATAACCCTAATTCCACAGTGCGAATCATGGTAATTCGAAACTGAGAATCATGGTAATTCCACACTGAGAATCACGGTAATTCCAAAGTGTGAATCACGGTAAGTACACAGTGTGAATCATGATAATTCCACATTGAGTATCACGGTAATTCCACAGAGTGAATCACAATAATTACACAGTGCGAATCATGGTAATACCACATTGAGAATCACGGTAATTCCACAGATTGAATCACAGTAATTACACAGTGAGAATCATGGTAATACCACACTGTGAATCACGGTAATTACATAGTGAGAATCATCGTAATTCCACAGTGTGAATCAAGGTAATTCCACAGTGTGAATCACCGTAATTCCACAGTATGAATTACGGTATTTACACAGTGAGAGTCACGGTCATTCCACAGTGTGCATCACGGTAATTCCACAGTTTAAACCATGGTAATTCCACAGTGAAAATCACGGAAATTCCACAGAGTGAATCACAGTAATTCCACAGTGTGAATCACGGTAACAACACACTGAGAATCATGGTAATTCCACAGTGCGAATCATGGCAATTTCACAGTGCGAATCATGGCAATTCCTCATTGCGAGTGACGGTAATACCACACTGAGAATCACGGTAAACCCACAGTGCGAATCATGGTAATACCACACTGAGAATCACGGTAATTCCACAGTGCGAATCACAGTAATAACAGTGAGAATCACGGTAATTCAAAAGTGTGAATCACGGTAATTCCACAGTGCGAATCATGGTAATTCCACAGTGCGAATCATGGTAATTCCACAGTGTGAATCACGGTAATACCACAGTGTGAATCACGGTAATCGCACACTGTGAATCATGGTATTCCACACTGTGAATGACGATAATTCCACTGAGCAAATCATGGTAATTCCACACAGTGAATCACGGTAATTCCAAAGTGTGAATCACGGTAATTCCACAGTGTGAAACACGATAATTCCGCTGAGCGAATTACGGTAATTTCACAGTGTGCATCACGATAATTCCACACTGAGAATCATGGCAATTCCACAGTGTGAATCACGGTATTTACACAGTGTGAATCACGGTAAATATACAGTGCGAATCACGGTAAATACAGAATGTGAATCATGGTATTTCCACAGTGCGAATCACAGTAATTCCACAGTGTGAATCACGGTAATTACAGAGTGTGAATCACGGTAATTCCACAGTGTGAATCATGGTAATTTCACAGTGAGAATCACGGTAATTCCACAGTGTGAATCAAGGTAATTCCACAGTGTGAATCACCGTAATTCCACAGTATGAATTACGGTATTTACACAGTGAGAGTCACGGTAATTCCACAGTGTGAATCACGGTAATTCCACAGTTTAAATCATGGTAATTCCACAATGAAAATCACGGAAATACCACAGTGTGAATCAAGGTAATTACACAGTGAGAATAACGGTAATAACACACTGAGAATAACGCTAATTCCACAGTGCGAATCATGGTAATTCCAAACTGAGAATCATGGTAATTCCACACTGAGAATCACGGTAATTCCAAAGTGTGAATCACAGTAATTACACAGTGCGAATCATGGTAATACCACATTGAGAATCACGGTAATTCCACAGATTGAATCACAGTAATTACACAGTGAGAATCATGGTAATACCACACTGTGAATCATGATAATTACATAGTGAGAATCACGGTAATTCCACAGTGTGAATCAAGGTAATTCCACAGTGTGAATCACCGTAATTCCACAGTATGAATTACGGTATTTACACAGTGAGAGTCACGGTAATTCCACAGTGTGAATCACAGTAATTCCACAGTTTAAATCATGGTAATTCCACAGAGAAAATCACGGAAATACCACAGTTTGAATCAAGGTAATTACACAGTGAGAATAACGGTAATAACACACTGAGAATAACGCTAATTCCACAGTGCGAATCATGGTAATTCGAAACTGAGAATCATGGTAATTCCACACTGAGAATCACGGTAATTCCAAAGTGTGAATCACGGTAAGTACACAGTGTGAATCATGATAATTCCACATTGAGTATCACGGTAATTCCACAGAGTGAATCACAGTAATTACACAGTGCGAATCATGGTAATACCACATTGAGAATCACGGTAATTCCACAGATTGAATCACAGTAATTACAGAGTGAGAATCATGGTAATACCACACTGTGAATCACGGTAATTACATAGTGAGAATCATCGTAATTCCACAGTGTGAATCAAGGTAATTCCCCAGTGTGAATCACCGTAATTCCACAGTATGAATTACGGTATTTACACAGTGAGAGTCACGGTCATTCCACAGTGTGCATCACGGTAATTCCACAGTTTAAACCATGGTAATTCCACAGTGAAAATCACGGAAATTCCACAGAGTGAATCACAGTAATTCCACAGTGTGAATCACGGTAACAACACACTGAGAATCATGGTAATACCACACTGAGAATAACAGTAATCCCACAGAGTGAATCACAGTAAGTGCAGAGTGAGAATCGTGGTAATACCACACTGAGTATCACGGTAATTACACAGTGCGAATCACAGTAATACCACACTGAGAATCACGGTAATTCCACAGAGTGAATCACGGTAATTCCACAGTGTGAATCACGGTAATACCACACTGAGAATCACGGTAATTCCACACTGTGAATCTCGGTAATAACAGACTGAGGATCATGGTAATTCCACAGTGTGAATCAAGGTAATACCACACTGAGAATCATGGTAATTCCACAGTGTGATTCACGGTAATTCCACAGTGCGAATCACAGTAATACCACACTGAGAATCATGGTAATTCCACAGTGTGAATCACGGTAATTCCACAGTGCGAATCACAGTAATACCACACTGAGAATCACGGTAATTCCACAGAGTGAATTACGGTAATTACACAGTGAGACCCATGGTAATACCACACTGAGAATCACGGTAATTCCACAGAGTGAATCACGGTAATTACACAGGGAGAATCATGGTAATTCCACAGTGTGAATCACGGTAACAACACACTGAGAATCATGGTAATTCCACAGAGTGAATCAGAGTAATTACACAGTGAGAATCATGGTAATACCACACTGAGAATAACGGTAATTCCACAGAGTGAATCAAAGTAATTACACAGTGAGAATCGTCGTAATACCACACTGAGAATCAAGGTAATTCTACTGAGTGAATCACAGTAATTACACAGTGTGAATCATGGTAATAACTCACTGAGTATCACGGAAATTCCACAGTGCGAATCACGGTAATAACACACTGAGAATCACGGTAATTCCACAGTGTCAATCACGGTAATTCCACTGTGTGATTCATGGCAATTTTACAGTGTGAATAACGGTATGTACAAACTCAGTATCATGGTAATTCCACAGTGTGAATCACGGTAATAACACACTGAGAATCATGGTAATTCCACAGTGCGAATCATGGCAATTTCACAGTGCGAATCATGGCAATTCCTCATTGTGAGTGACGGTAATACCACACTGAGAATCACGGTAAACCCACAGTGCGAATCATGGTAATACCACACTGAGAATCACGGTAATTCCACAGTGCGAATCACAGTAATAACAGTGAGAATCACGGTAATTCAAAAGTGTGAATCACGGTAATTCCACAGTGCGAATCACGGTAATTCAACAGTGCGAATCATGGTAATTCCACAGTGTGAATCACGGTAATACCACAGTGTGAATCACGGTAATCGCACACTGTGAATCATGGTATTCCACACTGTGAATGACGGTAATTCCACTGAGCAAATCACGGTAATTCCACACAGTGAATCACGGTAATTCCAAAGTGTGAATCACGGTAATTCCACAGTGTGAAACACGATAATTCCGCTGAGCGAATTACGGTAATTTCACAGTGTGCATCACGATAATTCCACACTGAGAATCATGGCAATTCCACAGTGTGAATCACGGTATTTACACAGTGTGAATCACGGTAAATATACAGTGCGAATCACGGTAAATACAGAATGTGAATCATGGTATTTCAACAGTGCGAATCACAGTAATTCCACAGTGTGAATCACGGTAATTCAAAAGTGTGAATCACGGTAATTCCACAGTGCGAATCACGGTAATTCCACAGTGCGAATCATGGGAATTCCACAGTGTGAATCACGGTAATAGCACAGTGTGAATCACGGTAATCGCACACTGTGAATCATGGTATTCCACACTGTGAATCACGGTAATTCCACTGAGCAAATCACGGTAATTCCTCACAGTGAATCACGGTAATTCCAAAGTGTGAATCACGGTAATTCCACAGTGTGAATCAAGGTAATTCCACAGTGTGAATCACCGTAATTCCACAGTATGAATTACGGTATTTACACAGTGAGAGTCACGGTAATTCCACAGTGTGAATCACAGTAATTCCACAGTTTAAATCATGGTAATTCCACAGAGAAAATCACGGAAATACCACAGTTTGAATCAAGGTAATTACACAGTGAGAATAACGGTAATAACACACTGAGAATAACCCTAATTCCACAGTGCGAATCATGGTAATTCGAAACTGAGAATCATGGTAATTCCACACTGAGAATCACGGTAATTCCAAAGTGTGAATCACGGTAAGTACACAGTGTGAATCATGATAATTCCACATTGAGTATCACGGTAATTCCACAGAGTGAATCACAGTAATTACACAGTGCGAATCATGGTAATACCACATTGAGAATCACGGTAATTCCACAGATTGAATCACAGTAATTACACAGTGAGAATCATGGTAATACCACACTGTGAATCACGGTAATTACATAGTGAGAATCATCGTAATTCCACAGTGTGAATCAAGGTAATTCCACAGTGTGAATCACCGTAATTCCACAGTATGAATTACGGTATTTACACAGTGAGAGTCACGGTCATTCCACAGTGTGCATCACGGTAATTCCACAGTTTAAACCATGGTAATTCCACAGTGAAAATCACGGAAATTCCACAGAGTGAATCACAGTAATTCCACAGTGTGAATCACGGTAACAACACACTGAGAATCATGGTAATTCCACAGTGCGAATCATGGCAATTTCACAGTGCGAATCATGGCAATTCCTCATTGCGAGTGACGGTAATACCACACTGAGAATCACGGTAAACCCACAGTGCGAATCATGGTAATACCACACTGAGAATCACGGTAATTCCACAGTGCGAATCACAGTAATAACAGTGAGAATCACGGTAATTCAAAAGTGTGAATCACGGTAATTCCACAGTGCGAATCATGGTAATTCCACAGTGCGAATCATGGTAATTCCACACAGTGAATCACGGTAATTCCAAAGTGTGAATCACGGTAATTCCACAGTGTGAAACACGATAATTCCGCTGAGCGAATTACGGTAATTTCACAGTGTGCATCACGATAATTCCACACTGAGAATCATGGCAATTCCACAGTGTGAATCACGGTATTTACACAGTGTGAATCACGGTAAATATACAGTGCGAATCACGGTAAATACAGAATGTGAATCATGGTATTTCCACAGTGCGAATCACAGTAATTCCACAGTGTGAATCACGGTAATTACAGAGTGTGAATCACGGTAATTCCACAGTGTGAATCATGGTAATTTCACAGTGAGAATCACGGTAATTCCACAGTGTGAATCAAGGTAATTCCACAGTGTGAATCATCGTAATTCCACAGTATGAATTACGGTATTTACACAGTGAGAGTCACGGTAATTCCACAGTGTGAATCACGGTAATTCCACAGTTTAAATCATGGTAATTCCACAATGAAAATCACGGAAATACCACAGTGTGAATCAAGGTAATTACACAGTGAGAATAACGGTAATAACACACTGAGAATAACGCTAATTCCACAGTGCGAATCATGGTAATTCCAAACTGAGAATCATGGTAATTCCACACTGAGAATCACGGTAATTCCAAAGTGTGAATCATAGTAATTACACAGTGCGAATCATGGTAATACCACATTGAGAATCACGGTAATTCCACAGATTGAATCACAGTAATTACACAGTGAGAATCATGGTAATACCACACTGTGAATCATGATAATTACATAGTGAGAATCACGGTAATTCCACAGTGTGAATCAAGGTAATTCCACAGTGTGAATCACCGTAATTCCACAGTATGAATTACGGTATTTACACAGTGAGAGTCACGGAAATTCCACAGTGTGAATCACGGTAATTCCACAGTTTAAATCATGGTAATTCCACAGTGAAAATCACGGAAATACCACAGTGTGAATCAAGGTAATTACACAGTGAGAATAACGGTAATAACACACTGAGAATAACGCTAATTCCACAGTGTGAATCATGGTAATTCCAAACTGAGAATCATGGTAATTCCACACTGAGAATCACGGTAATTCCAAAGTGTGAATCACGGTAAGTACACAGTGTGAATCATGGTAATTCCACACTGAGAATCACGGTAATTCCATAGAGTGAATCACAGTAATTACACAGTGCGAATCATGGTAATACCACATTGAGAATCACGGTAATTCCACAGATTGAATCACAGTAATTACACAGTGAGAATCATGGTAATACCACACTGTGAATCACGGTAATTACATAGTGAGAATCATCGTAATTCCACAGTGTTAATCAAGGTAATTCCACAGTGTGAATCACCGTAATTCCACAGTATGAATTACGGTATTTACACAGTGAGAGTCACGGTCATTCCACAGTGTGCATTACGGTAATTCCACAGTTTAAATCATGGTAATTCCACAGTGAAAATCACGGAAATTCCACAGAGTGAATCACAGTAATACCACAGTGTGAATCACGGTAACAACACACTGAGATTCATGGTAATACCACACTGAGAATAACAGTAATTCCACAGAGTGAATCACAGTAAGTGCAGAGTGAGAATTGTGGTAATACCACACTGAGTATCACGGTAATTACACAGTGCGAATCACAGTAATACCACACTGAGAATCACGGTAATTCCACAGAGTGAATCACGGTAATTCCACAGTGTGAATCACGGTAATAGCACACTGAGAATCACGGTAATTCCACATTGTGAATCTCGGTAATAACAGACTGAGAATCATGGTAATTCCACAGTGTGAATCACGGTAATACACACTGAGAATCATGGTAATTCCACAGTGTGAATCACGGTAATTCCACAGTGCGAATCACAGTAATACCACACTGAGAATCATGGTAATTCCACAGTGTGAATCACGGTAATTCCACAGTGCGAATCACAGTAATACCACACTGAGAATCACGGTAATTCCACAGAGTGAATTACGGTAATTACACAGTGAGAACCATGGTAATGCCACACTGAGGATCACGGTAATTCCACACAGTGAATCACGGTAATTACACAGTGAGAATCATGGTAATTCCTCAGTGTGAATCAAGGTAACAACACACTGAGAATTTTGGTAATTCCACAGTGCGAATCATGGCAATTTCACAGTGCGAATCATGGCAATTCCTCAGTGCGAGTGACGGTAATAGCACACTGAGAATCACGGTAAACCCACAGTGCGAATCATGGTAATACCACACTGAGAATCATGGTAATTCCA
The DNA here is from genome assembly GCA_026770705.1 of Isurus oxyrinchus. Taxonomy (NCBI): domain Eukaryota; kingdom Metazoa; phylum Chordata; class Chondrichthyes; order Lamniformes; family Lamnidae; genus Isurus; species Isurus oxyrinchus. The sequence continues at coordinate 78,399 of JANJGN010001095.1, forward strand.
CAGTGCGAATCACGGTAATAACAGTGAGAATCACGGTAATTCAAAAGTGTGAATCACGGTAATTCCACAGTGCGAATCACGGTGATTCCACAGTGCGAATCATGGTAATTCAAAAGTGTGAATCACGGTAATAGCACAGTGTGAATCACGGTAATCGCACACTGTGAATCATCGTATTCCACACTGTGAATCACGGTAATTCCACTGAGCAAATCACGGTAATTCCTCACAGTGAATCACGGTAATTCCAAAGTGTGAATCACGGTAATTCCACAGTGTGAATCAAGGTAATTCCACAGTGTGAATCACCGTAATTCCACAGTATGAATTACGGCATTTACACAGTGAGAGTCACGGTAATTCCACAGTGTGAATCACAGTAATTCCACAGTTTAAATCATGGTAATTCCACAGAGAAAATCACGGAAATACCACAGTTTGAATCAAGGTAATTACACAGTGAGAATAACGGTAATAACACACTGAGAATAACGCTAATTCCACAGTGCGAATCATGGTAATTCGAAACTGAGATTCATGGTAATTCCACACTGAGAATCACGGTAATTCCATAGAGTGAATCACAGTAATTACACAGTGCGAATCATGGTAATACCACATTGAGAATCACGGTAATTCCACAGATTGAATCACAGTAATTACACAGTGAGAATCATGGTAATACCACACTGTGAATCACGGTAATTACATAGTGAGAATCATCGTAATTCCACAGTGTGAATCAAGGTATTTCCACAGTGTGAATCACCGTAATTCCACAGTATGAATTACGATATTTTCACTGTGAGAGTCACGGCAATTCCACAGTGTGCATCACGGTAATTCCACAGATTAAATCATGGTAATTCCACTGTGAAAATCACGGAAATTCCACAGAGTGAATCACAGTAATTCCACAGTGTGAATCACGGTAACAACACACTGAGAATCATGGTAATACCACACTGAGAATAACAGTAATTCCACAGAGTGAATCACAGTAAGTGCAGAGTGAGAATTGTGGTAATACCACACTGAGTATCACGGTAATTACACAGTGCGAATCACAGTAATACCACACTGAGAATCACGGTAATTCCACAGTCTGAATCACGGTAATTCCACAGTGTGAATCACGGTAATAGCACACTGAGAATCACGGTAATTCCACATTGTGAATCTCGGTAATAACAGACTGAGAATCATGGTAATTCCACAGTGTGAATCACGGTAATACCACACTGAGAATCATGGTAATTCCACAGTGTGAATCACGGTAATTCCACAGTGCGAATCACAGTAATACCACACTGAGAATCATGGTAATTCCACAGTGTGAATCACGGTAATTCCACAGTGCGAATCACAGTAATACCACACTGAGAATCACGGTAATTCCACAGAGTGAATTACGGTAATTACACAGTGAGAACCATGGTAATGCCACACTGAGGATCACGGTAATTCCACACAGTGAATCACGGTAATTACACAGTGAGAATCATGGTAATTCCTCAGTGTGAATCAAGGTAACAACACACTGAGAATTTTGGTAATTCCACAGTGCGAATCATGGCAATTTCACAGTGCGAATCATGGCAATTCCTCAGTGCGAGTGACGGTAATACCACACTGAGAATCACGGTAAACCCACAGTGTGAATCATGGTAATACCACACTGAGAATCATGGTAATTCCACAGTGCGAATCACGGTAATAACAGTGAGAATCACGGTAATTCAAAAGTGTGAATCACGGTAATTCCACAGTGTGAATCACGGTAATTCCACAGTGCGAATCATGGTAATTCCACAGTGTGAATCACCGTAAAAGCACAGTGTGAATCACGGTAATCGCACACTGTGAATCATCGTATTCCACACTGTGAATCACGGTAATTCCACTGAGCAAATCACGGTAATTCCTCACAGTGAATCACGGTAATTCCAAAGTGTGAATCACGGTAATTCCACAGTGTGAATCAAGGTAATTCCACAGTGTGAATCACCGTAATTCCACAGTATGAATTACGGTATTTACACAGTGAGAGTCACGGTAATTCCACAGTGTGAATCACAGTAATTCCACAGTTTAAATCATGGTAATTCCACAGAGAAAATCACGGAAATACCACAGTTTGAATCAAGGTAATTACACAGTGAGAATAACGGTAATAACACACTGAGAATAACGCTAATTCCACAGTGCGAATCATGGTAATTCGAAACTGAGATTCATGGTAATTCCACAGTGAGAATCACGGTAATTCCATAGAGTGAATCACAGTAATTACACAGTGAGAATCATGGTAATACCACACTGTGAATCACGGTAATTACATAGTGAGAATCATCGTAATTTCACAGTGTGAATCAAGGTAATTCCACAGTGTGAATCACCGTAATTCCACAGTATGAATTACGATATTTTCACTGTGAGAGTCACGGCAATTCCACAGTGTGCATCACGGTAATTCCACAGATTAAATCATGGTAATTCCACTGTGAAAATCACGGAAATTCCACAGAGTGAATCACAGTAATTCCACAGTGTGAATCACGGTAACAACACACTGAGAATCATGGTAATACCACACTGAGAATAACAGTAATTCCACAGAGTGAATCACAGTAAGTGCAGAGTGAGAATTGTGGTAATACCACACTGAGTATCACGGTAATTACACAAGGTGAATCACCGTAATTCCACAGTGTGAATCACGGTATTTACACATTGCGAATCACGGTAAATACAGAGTGTGAATCATGCTATTTCCACAGTGCGAATCACAGTAATTCCACAGTGTGAATCACGGTAATTACAGAGTGTGAATCACGGTAATTCCACAGTGTGAATCATGGTAATTTCACAGTGAGAATCACGGTAATTCCACAGTGTGAATCAAGGTAATTCCACAGTGTGAATCACCGTAATTCCACAGTATGAATTACGGTATTTACACAGTGAGAGTCACGGTAATTCCACAGTGTGAATCACGGAAATTCCACAGTTTAAATCATGGTAATTCCACAGTGAAAATCACGGAAATACCACAGTGTGAATCAAGGTAATTACACAGTGAGAATAACGGTAATAACACACTGAGAATAACGCTAATTCCACAGTGTGAATCATGGTAATTCCAAACTGAGAATCATGGTAATTCCACACTGAGAATCACGGTAATTCCAAAGTGTGAATCACGGTAAGTACACAGTGTGAATCATGGTAATTCCACACTGAGAATCACGGTAATTCCATAGAGTGAATCACAGTAATTACACAGTGCGAATCATGGTAATACCACATTGAGAATCACGGTAATTCCACAGATTGAATCACAGTAATTACACAGTGAGAATCATGGTAATACCACACTGTGAATCACGGTAATTACATAGTGAGAATCATCGTAATTCCACAGTGTTAATCAAGGTAATTCCACAGTGTGAATCACCGTAATTCCACAGTATGAATTACGGTATTTACACAGTGAGAGTCACGGTCATTCCACAGTGTGCATTACGGTAATTCCACAGTTTAAATCATGGTAATTCCACAGTGAAAATCACGGAAATTCCACAGAGTGAATCACAGTAATACCACAGTGTGAATCACGGTAACAACACACTGAGATTCATGGTAATACCACACTGAGAATAACAGTAATTCCACAGAGTGAATCACAGTAAGTGCAGAGTGAGAATTGTGGTAATACCACACTGAGTATCACGGTAATTACACAGTGCGAATCACAGTAATACCACACTGAGAATCACGGTAATTCCACAGAGTGAATCACGGTAATTCCACAGTGTGAATCACGGTAATAGCACACTGAGAATCACGGTAATTCCACATTGTGAATCTCGGTAATAACAGACTGAGAATCATGGTAATTCCACAGTGTGAATCACGGTAATACACACTGAGAATCATGGTAATTCCACAGTGTGAATCACGGTAATTCCACAGTGCGAATCACAGTAATACCACACTGAGAATCATGGTAATTCCACAGTGTGAATCACGGTAATTCCACAGTGCGAATCACAGTAATACCACACTGAGAATCACGGTAATTCCACAGAGTGAATTACGGTAATTACACAGTGAGAACCATGGTAATGCCACACTGAGGATCACGGTAATTCCACACAGTGAATCACGGTAATTACACAGTGAGAATCATGGTAATTCCTCAGTGTGAATCAAGGTAACAACACACTGAGAATTTTGGTAATTCCACAGTGCGAATCATGGCAATTTCACAGTGCGAATCATGGCAATTCCTCAGTGCGAGTGACGGTAATAGCACACTGAGAATCACGGTAAACCCACAGTGCGAATCATGGTAATACCACACTGAGAATCATGGTAATTCCACAGTGCGAATCACGGTAATAACAGTGAGAATCACGGTAATTCAAAAGTGTGAATCACGGTAATTCCACAGTGCGAATCACGGTAATTCCACAGTGCGAATCATGGTAATTCAAAAGTGTGAATCACGGTAATAGCACAGTGTGAATCACGGTAATCGCACACTGTGAATCATCGTATTCCACACTGTGAATCACGGTAATTCCACTGAGCAAATCACGGTAATTCCTCACAGTGAATCACGGTAATTCCAAAGTGTGAATCACGGTAATTCCACAGTGTGAATCAAGGTAATTCCACAGTGTGAATCACCGTAATTCCACAGTATGAATTACGGCATTTACACAGTGAGAGTCACGGTAATTCCACAGTGTGAATCACAGTAATTCCACAGTTTAAATCATGGTAATTCCACAGAGAAAATCACGGAAATACCACAGTTTGAATCAAGGTAATTACACAGTGAGAATAACGGTAATAACACACTGAGAATAACGCTAATTCCACAGTGCGAATCATGGTAATTCGAAACTGAGATTCATGGTAATTCCACAGTGAGAATCACGGTAATTCCATAGAGTGAATCACAGTAATTACACAGTGCGAATCATGGTAATACCACATTGAGAATCACGGTAATTCCACAGATTGAATCACAGTAATTACACAGTGAGAATCATGGTAATACCACACTGTGAATCACGGTAATTACATAGTGAGAATCATCGTAATTCCACAGTGTGAATCAAGGTAATTCCACAGTGTGAATCACCGTAATTCCACAGTATGAATTACGATATTTTCACTGTGAGAGTCACGGCAATTCCACAGTGTGCATCACGGTAATTCCACAGATTAAATCATGGTAATTCCACTGTGAAAATCACGGAAATTCCACAGAGTGAATCACAGTAATTCCACAGTGTGAATCACGGTAACAACACACTGAGAATCATGGTAATACCACACTGAGAATAACAGTAATTCCACAGAGTGAATCACAGTAAGTGCAGAGTGAGAATTGTGGTAATACCACACTGAGTATCACGGTAATTACACAGTGCGAATCACAGTAATACCACACTGAGAATCACGGTAATTCCACAGTCTGAATCACGGTAATTCCACAGTGTGAATCACGGTAATAGCACACTGAGAATCACGGTAATTCCACATTGTGAATCTCGGTAATAACAGACTGAGAATCATGGTAATTCCACAGTGTGAATCACGGTAATACCACACTGAGAATCATGGTAATTCCACAGTGTGAATCACGGTAATTCCACAGTGCGAATCACAGTAATACCACACTGAGAATCATGGTAATTCCACAGTGTGAATCACGGTAATTCCACAGTGCGAATCACAGTAATACCACACTGAGAATCACGGTAATTCCACAGAGTGAATTACGGTAATTACACAGTGAGAACCATGGTAATGCCACACTGAGGATCACGGTAATTCCACACAGTGAATCACGGTAATTACACAGTGAGAATCATGGTAATTCCTCAGTGTGAATCAAGGTAACAACACACTGAGAATTTTGGTAATTCCACAGTGCGAATCAAGGCAATTTCACAGTGCGAATCATGGCAATTCCTCAGTGCGAGTGACGGTAATACCACACTGAGAATCACGGTAAACCCACAGTGTGAATCATGGTAATACCACACTGAGAATCATGGTAATTCCACAGTGCGAATCACGGTAATAACAGTGAGAATCACGGTAATTCAAAAGTGTGAATCACGGTAATTCCACAGTGCGAATCACGGTAATTCCACAGTGCGAATCATGGTAATTCCACAGTGTGAATCACCGTAAAAGCACAGTGTGAATCACGGTAATCGCACACTGTGAATCATCGTATTCCGCACTGTGAATCACGGTAATTCCACTGAGCAAATCACGGTAATTCCTCACAGTGAATCACGGTAATTCCAAAGTGTGAATCACGGTAATTCCACAGTGTGAATCAAGGTAATTCCACAGTGTGAATCACCGTAATTCCACAGTATGAATTACGGTATTTACACAGTGAGAGTCACGGTAATTCCACAGTGTGAATCACAGTAATTCCACAGTTTAAATCATGGTAATTCCACAGAGAAAATCACGGAAATACCACAGTTTGAATCAAGGTAATTACACAGTGAGAATAACGGTAATAACACACTGAGAATAACGCTAATTCCACAGTGCGAATCATGGTAATTCGAAACTGAGAATCATGGTAATTCCACACTGAGAATCACGGTAATTCCATAGAGTGAATCACAGTAATTACACAGTGAGAATCATGGTAATACCACACTGTGAATCACGGTAATTACATAGTGAGAATCATCGTAATTTCACAGTGTGAATCAAGGTAATTCCACAGTGTGAATCACCGTAATTCCACAGTATGAATTACGATATTTTCACTGTGAGAGTCACGGCAATTCCACAGTGTGCATCACGGTAATTCCACAGATTAAATCATGGTAATTCCACAGTGAAAATCACGGAAATTCCACAGAGTGAATCACAGTAATTCCACAGTGTGAATCACGGTAACAACACACTGAGAATCATGGTAATACCACACTGAGAATAACAGTAATTCCACAGAGTGAATCACAGTAAGTGCAGAGTGAGAATTGTGGTAATACCACACTGAGTATCACGGTAATTACACAGTGTGAATCACCGTAATTCCACAGTGTGAATCACGGTATTTACACATTGCGAATCACGGTAAATACAGAGTGTGAATCATGCTATTTCCACAGTGCGAATCACAGTAATTCCACAGTGTGAATCACGGTAATTACAGAGTGTGAATCACGGTAATTCCACAGTGTGAATCATGGTAATTTCAGAGTGAGAATCACGGTAATTCCACAGTGTGAATCAAGGTAATTCCACAGTGTGAATCACCGTAATTCCACAGTATGAATTACGGTATTTACACAGTGAGAGTCACGGTAATTCCACAGTGTGAATCACGGTAATTCCACAGTTTAAATCATGGTAATTCCACAGTGAAAATCACGGAAATACCACAGTGTGAATCAAGGTAATTACACAGTGAGAATAATGGTAATAACACACTGAGAATAACGCTAATTCCACAGTGCGAATCATGGTAATTTGAAACTGAGAATCATGGTAATTCCACACTGAGAATCACGGTAATTCCAAAGTGTGAAACACGGTAAGTACACAGCGTGAATCATGGTAATTCCACACTGAGAATCACGGTAATTCCAAAGAGTGAATCACAGTAATTACACAGTGCAAATCATGGTAATACCTCATTGAGAATCACGGTAATTCCACAGATTGAATCACAGTAATTACACAGTGAGAATCATGGTAATACCACACTGTGAATCACGGTAATTTAATAGTGAGAATCATCGTAACTCCACAGTGTGAATCAAGGTAATTCCACAGTGTGAATCACCGTAATTCCACAGTATGAATTACGGTATTTACACAGTGAGAGTCACGGTAATTCCACAGTGTGCATCACGGTAATTCCACAGTTTAAATCATGGTAATTCCACTGTGAAAATCACGGAAATTCCACAGAGTGAATCACGGTAACAACAGACTGAGAATCATGGTAATACCACACTGAGAATAACAGTAATTCCACAGAGTGAATCACAGTAAGTGCAGAGTGAGAATTGTGGTAATACCACACTGAGTATCACGGTAATTACACAGTGCGAATCACAGTAATACCACACTGAGAATCACGGTAATTCCACAGAGTGAATCACGGTAATTCCACAGTGTGAATCACGGTAATACCACACTGAGAATCACGGTAATTCCACATTGTGAATCTCGGTAATAACAGACTGAGAATCATGGTAATTCCACAGTGTGAATCACGGTAATACCACACTGAGAATCACAGTAATACCAAACTGAGAATAACGGTAATTCCAAAGAGTGAATCACGGTAATTACACAGTGTGAATCACGTTAATACCACACTGAGAATGACGGTAATTCAACTGTGTGAATCACGGTAATAACACACTGAGAATCATGGTAATTCCACAGTGTGAATCACGGTAATTCCACAGTGCGCATCACAGTAATACCACACTGAGAATCATGGTAATTCCACAGAGTGAATCACAGTAATTCCACTGTGTGAATCATGGTAATTCCACACTGAGAATCACGATAATTCCACAGAGTGAATTACGTTAATTACACAGTGAGAACGATGGTAATACCACACTGAGAATCACGGTAATTCCACAGAGTGAATCACGGTAATTACACAGGGAGAATCATGGTAATACCACACTGAGAATAACGGTAATTCCACAGAGTGAATCAAAGTAATTACACAGTGAGAATCGTGGTAATACCACACTGAGAATCAAGGTAATTCTACAGAGTGAATCACAGTAATTACACAGTGTGAATCATGGTAATAACTCACTGAGTATCACGGTAATTCCACAGTGCGAATCACGGTAATAACACACTGAGAATCACGGTAATTCCACAGTGTCAATCACGGTAATTCCACTGTGTGATTCATGGCAATTTTACAGTGTGAATAACGGTATGTACAAACTCAGTATCATGGTAATTCCACAGTGTGAATCACGGTAATAACACACTGAGAATCATGGTAATTCCACAGTGCGAATCATGGCAATTTCACAGTGCGAATCATGGCAATTCCTCAGTGCGAGTGACGGTAATACCACACTGAGAATCACGGTAAACCCACAGTGCGAATCATGGTAATACCACAGTGGGAATCACGGTAATTACAGAGTGTGAATCACGGTAATTCCACAGTGTGAATCATGGTAATTTCACAGTGAGAATCACGGTAATTCCACAGCGTGAATCAAGGTAATTCCACAGTGTGAATCACCGTAATTCCACAGTATGAATTACGGTATTTACACAGTGAGAGTCATGGTAATTCCACAGTGTGAATCACGGTAATTCCACAGTTTAAATCATGGTAATTCCACAGTGAAAATCACGGAAATACCACAGTGTGAATCAAGGTAATTACACAGTGAGAATAACGGTAATAACACACTGAGAATAACGCTAATTCCACAGTGCGAATCATGGTAATTCCAAACTGAGAATCATGGTAATTCCACACTGAGAATCACGGTAATTCCAAAGTGTGAATCACGGTAAGTATACAGTGTGAATCATGGTAATTCCACACTGAGAATCACGGTAATTCCATAGAGTGAATCACAGTAATTACACAGTGCGAATCATGGTAATACCACATTGAGAATCACGGTAATTCCACAGATTGAATCACAGTAATTACACAGTGAGAATCATGGTAATACCACACTGTGAATCACGGAATTACATAGTGAGAATCATCGTAATTCCACAGTGTGAATCAAGGTAATTCCACAGTGTGAATCACCGTAATTCCACAGTATGAATTACGGTATTTACACAGTGAGAGTCACGGTCATTCCACAGTGTGCATCACGGTAATTCCACAGTTTAAATCATGGTAATTCCACAGTGAAAATCACGGAAATTCCACAGAGTGAATCACAGTATTTCCACAGTGTGCATCACGGTAACAACACACTGAGAATCATGGTAATACCACACTGAGAATAACAGTAATTCCACAGAGTGAATCACAGTAAGTGCAGAGTGAGAATTGTGGTAATACCACACTGAGTATCACGGTAATTACACAGTGCGAATCACAGTAATACCACACTGAGAATCACGGTAATTCCACAGAGTGAATCACGGTAATTCCACAGTGTGAATCACGGTAATACCACACTGAGAATCACGGTAATTCCACATTGTGAATCTCGGTAATAACACACTGAGAATCATGGTAATTCCACAGTGTGAATCACGGTAATTCCACAGTGCAAATCAGAGTAATACCACACTGAGAATCACAGTAATACCACAGAGTGAATCACAGTAATTCCACAGTGTGAATCATGATAATTCCACACTGAGAATCACGGTAATTCCAAAGTGTGAATCACGGTAATACCACACTGAGATTCACGGTAATTCCAAAGGGTGAATCACTGTAATTCCACAGTGCGAATCACAGTAATACCAAACTGAGAATAACGGTAATTCCAAAGAGTGAATCACGGTAATTACACAGTGTGAATCACGTTAATACCACACTGAGAATGACGGTAATTCCACTGTGTGAATCACGGTAATAACACACTGAGAATCATGGTAATTCCACAGTGTGAATCACGGTAATTCCACAGTGCGAATCACAGTAATACCACACTGAGAATCAGAGTAATTCCACAGAGTGAACCACAGTAATTCCACAGTGTGAATCATGGTAATTCCACACTGAGAATCACGGTAATTCCACAGAGTGAATCACGGTAATTACACAGGGAGAATCATGGTAATACCACACTGAGAATAACGGTAATTCCACAGAGTGAATCAAAGTAATTACACAGTGAGAATCGTGGTAATACCACACTGAGAATCAAGGTAATTCTACAGAGTGAATCACAGTAATTACACAGTGTGAATCATGGTAATAACTCACTGAGTATCACGGTAATTCCACAGTGCGAATCACGGTAATAACACACTGAGAATCACGGTAATTCCACAGAGTCAATCACGGTAATTCCACTGTGTGATTCATGGCAATTTTACAGTGTGAATAACGGTATGTACAAACTCAGTATCATGGTAATTCCACAGTGTGAATCACGGTAATAACACACTGAGAATCATGGTAATTCCACAGTGCGAATCATGGCAATTTCACAGTGCGAATCATGGCAATTCCTCAGTGCGAGTGATGGTAATACCACACTGAGAATCACGGTAAACCCACAGTGCGAATCATGGTAATACCACACTGAGAATCACGGTAATTCCACAGTGCGAATCACGGTAATAACAGTGAGAATCACGGTAATTCAAAAGTGTGAATCACGGTAATTCCACAGTGCGAATCACGGTAATTCCACAGTGCGAATCATGGTAATTCCACAGTGCGAATCACGGTAATACCACAGTGCGAATCACGGTAATCGCACACTGTGAATCATGGTATTCCACACTGTGAATCACGGTAATTCCACTGAGCAAATCACGGTCATTCCACACAGTGAATCACGGTAATTCCAAAGTGCGAATCACGGTAATTACAGAGTGTGAATCACGGTAATTCCACAGTGTGAATCATGGTAATTTCACAGTGAGAATCACCGTAATTGCACAGTATGAATTACGGTATTTACACAGTGAGAGTCACGGTAATTCCACAGTGTGAATCACGGTAATTCCACAGTTTAAATCATGGTAATTCCACAGTGAAAATCACGGAAATACCACAGTGTGAATCAAGGTAATTACACAGTCAGAATAACGGTAATAACACACTGAGAATAACGCTAATTCCACAGTGCGAATCATGGTAATTCCAAACTGAGAATCATGGTAATTCCACACTGAGAATCACGGTAATTCCAAAGTGTGAATCACGGTAAGTATACAGTGTGAATCATGGTAATTCCACACTGAGAATCACGGTAATTCCATAGAGTGAATCACCGTAATTACACAGTGCGAATCATGGTAATACCACATTGAGAATCACGGTAATTCCACAGATTGAATCACAGTAATTACACAGTGAGAATCATGGTAATACGACACTGTGAATCACGGTAATTACATAGTGAGAATCATCGTAATTCCACAGTGTGAATCAAGGTAATTCCACAGTGTGAATCACCGTAATTCCACAGTATGAATTACGGTATTTACACAGTGAGAGTCACGGTAATTCCACAGTGTGCATCACGGTAATTCCACAGTTTAAATCATGGTAATTCCACAGTGAAAATCACGGAAATTCCACAGAGTGAATCACAGTAATTCCACAGTGTGAATCACGGTAACAACACACTGAGAATCATGGTAATACCACACTGAGAATAACAGTAATTCCACAGAGTGAATCACAGTAAGTGCAGAGTGAGAATTGTGGTAATACCACACTGAGTATCACGGTAATTACACAGTGCGAATCACAGTAATACCACACTGAGAATCACGGTAATTCCACAGAGTGAATCACGGTAATTCCACAGTGTGAATCACGGTAATACCACACTGAGAATCACGGTAATTCCACATTGTGAATCTCGGTAATAACACTCTGAGAATCATGTTAATTCCACAGTGTGAATCACGGTAATTCCACAGTGCAAATCAGAGTAATACCACACTGAGAATCACAGTAATACCACAGAGTGAATCACAGTAATTCCACAGTGTGAATCATGATAATTCCACACTGAGAATCACGGTAATTCCAAAGTGTGAATCACGGTAATACCACACTGAGATTCACGGTAATTCCAAAGGGTGAATCACTGTAATTCCACAGTGCGAATCACAGTAATACCAAACTGAGAATAACGGTAATTCCAAAGAGTGAATCACGGTAATTACACAGTGTGAATCACGTTAATACCACACTGAGAATGACGGTAATTCCACTGTGTGAATCACGGTAATACCACACTGAGAATCATGGTAATTCCACAGTGTGAATCACGGTAATTCCACAGTGCGAATCACAGTAATACCACACTGAGAATCAGAGTAATTCCACAGAGTGAACCACAGTAATTCCACAGTGTGAATCATGGTAATTCCACACTGAGAATCACGGTAATTCCACAGAGTGAATTACGTTAATTACACAGTGCGAACGAGGGTAATACCACACTGAGACTCACGGTAATTCCACAGAGTGAATCACGGTAATTACACAGGGAGAATCATGGTAATACCACACTGAGAATAACGGTAATTCCACAGAGTGAATCAAAGTAATTACACAGTGAGAATCGTGGTAATACCACACTGAGAATCAAGGTAATTCTACAGAGTGAATCACAGTAATTCCACAGTGTGAATCATGGTAATAACTCACTGAGTATCACGGTAATTCCACAGTGCGAATCACGGTAATAACACACTGAGAATCACGGTAATTCCACAGTGTCAATCACGGTAATTCCACTGTGTGATTCATGGCAATTTTACAGTGTGAATAACGGTATGTACAAACTCAGTATCATGGTAATTCCACAGTGTGAATCACGGTAATAACACACTGAGAATCATGGTAATTCCACAGTGCGAATCATGGCAATTTCACAGTGCGAATCATGGCAATTCCTCAGTGCGAGTGATGGTAATACCACACTGAGAATCACGGTAAACCCACAGTGCGAATCATGGTAATACCACACTGAGAATCACGGTAATTCCACAGTGCGAATCACGGTAATAACAGTGAGAATCACGGTAATTCAAAAGTGTGAATCACGGTAATTCCACGATGCGAATCACGGTAATTCCACAGTGCGAATCATGGTAATTCCACAGTGCGAATCACGGTAATACCACAGTGTGAATCACGGTAATCGCACACTGTGAATCATGGTATTCCACACTGTGAATTACGGTAATTCCACTGAGCAAATCACGGTCATTCCACACAGTGAATCACGGTAATTCCAAAGTGCGAATCACGGTAATTAAAGAGTGTGAATCACGGTAATTCCACAGTGTGAATCATGGTAATTTCACAGTGAGAATCACCGTAATTCCACAGTATGAATTACGGTATTTACACAGTGAGAGTCACGGTAATTCCACAGTGTGAATCATGGTAATTCCACAGTGAAAATCACGGAAATACCACAGTGTGAATCAAGGTAATTACACAGTGAGAATAACGGTAATAACACACTGAGAATAACGCTAATTCCACAGTGCGAATCATGGTAATTTGAACCTGAGAATCATGGTAATTCCACACTGAGAATCACGGTAATTCCAAAGTGTGAATCACGGTAAGTACACAGTGTGAATCATGGTAATTCCACACTGAGAATCACGGTAATTCCACAGAGTGAATCACAGTAATTACACAGTGCGAATCATGGTAATACCACATTGAGAATCACGGTAATTCCACAGATTGAATCACAGTAATTACAGAGTGAGAATCATGGTAATACCACACTGTGAATCACGGTAATTACATAGTGAGAATCATCGTAATTCCACAGTGTGAATCAAGGTAATTCCACAGTGTGAATCACCGTAATTCCACAGTATGAATTACGGTATTTACACAGTGAGAGTCACGGTAATTCCACAGTGTGCATCACGGTAATTCCACAGTTTAAATCATGGTAATTCCACAGTGAAAATCACGGAAATTCCACAGAGTGAATCACAGTAATTCCACAGTGTGAATCACGGTAACAACACACTGAGAATCAAGGTAATACCACACTGAGAATAACAGTAATTCCACAGAGTGAATCACAGTAAGTGCAGAGTGAGAATCGTGGTAATACCACACTGAGTATCACGGTAATTACACATTGCGAATCACAGTAATACCACACTGATAATCACGGTAATTCCACAGAGTGAATCACGGTAATTCCACAGTGTGAATCACGGTAATACCACACTGAGAATCACGGTAATTCCACATTGTGAATCACGGTAATAACACACTGAGAATCATGGTAATTCCACAGTGTGAATCACGGTAATACCACACTGAGAATCATGGTAATTCCACAGTGTGAATCATGGTAATTCCACAGTGCGAATCACAGTATATACCACACTGAGAATCATGGTAATTCCACAGTGTGAATCACGGTAATTCCACAGTGCAAATCAGAGTAATACCACACTGAGAATCACAGTTATTCCACAGTGTGAATCACAGTAATTCCACAGTGTGAATCATGGTAATTCCACACTGAGAATCACGGTAATTCCAAAGTGTGAATCACGGTAATACCACACTGAGATTCACGGTAATTCGAAAGGGTGAATCACTGTAATTCCACAGTGCGAATCCCAGTAATACAAAACTGAGAATAACGGTAATTCCAAAGAGTGAATCACAGTAATTACACAGTGTGAATCACGGTAATAACACACTGAGAATCACGGTAATTCCACAGTGTGAATCACGGTAATACCACACTGAGAATAATGGTAATTCCACAGTGTGGATCACGGTAATTCCACAGTGCGAATCACAGTAATACCACACTGAGAATCATGGTAATTCCACAGTGTGAATCACGGTAATTCCACAGTGCAAATCAGAGTAATACCACACTGAGAATCAGAGTAATTCCACAGAGTGAACCACAGTAATTCCACAGTGTGAATCATGGTAATTCCACACTGAGAATCACGGTAATTCCAAAGTGTGAATCACGGTAATACCACACTCAGATTCACGGTAATTCCAAAGGGTGAATCACTGTAATTCCACAGTGCGAATCACAGTAATACCAAACTGAGAATAACGGTAATTCCAAAGAGTGAATCACGGTAATTACACAGTGTGAATCACGTTAATACCACACTGAGAATGACGGTAATTCCACTGTGTGAATCACGGTAATAACACACTGAGAATCATGGTAATTCCACAGTGTGAATCACGGTAATTCCACAGTGCGAATCACAGTAATACCACACTGAGAATCACGGTAATTCCACAGAGTGAATCACAGTAATTCCACAGTGTGAATCATGGTAATTCCACACTGAGAATCACGGTAATTCCACAGTGTCAATCACGGTAATTCCACTGTGTGATTCATGGCAATTTTACAGTGTGAATAACGGTATGTACAAACTCAGTATCATGGTAATTCCACAGTGTGAATCACGGTAATAACACACTGAGAATCATGGTAATTCCACAGTGCGAATCATGGCAATTTCACAGTGCGAATCATGGCAATTCCTCAGTGCGAGTGATGGTAATACCACACTGAGAATCACGGTAAACCCACAGTGCGAATCATGGTAATACCACACTGAGAATCACGGTAATTCCACAGTGCGAATCACGGTAATAACAGTGAGAATCACGGTAATTCAAAAGTGTGAATCACGGTAATTCCACGATGCGAATCACGGTAATTCCACAGTGCGAATCATGGTAATTCCACAGTGCGAATCACGGTAATACCACAGTGTGAATCATGGTAATCGCACACTGTGAATCATGGTATTCCACACTGTGAATCACGGTAATTCCACTGAGCAAATCACGGTCATTCCACACAGTGAATCACGGTAATTCCAAAGTGCGAATCACGGTAATTAAAGAGTGTGAATCACGGTAATTCCACAGTGTGAATCATGGTAATTTCACAGTGAGAATCACCGTAATTCCACAGTATGAATTACGGTATTTACACAGTGAGAGTCACGGTAATTCCACAGTGTGAATCATGGTAATTCCACAGTGAAAATCACGGAAATACCACAGTGTGAATCAAGGTAATTACACAGTGAGAATAACGGTAATAACACACTGAGAATAACGCTAATTCCACAGTGCGAATCATGGTAATTCCAAACTGAGAATCATGGTAATTCCACACTGAGAATCACGGTAATTCCAAAGTGTGAATCACGGTAAGTACACAGTGTGAATCATGGTAATTCCACACTGAGAATCACGGTAATTCCACAGAGTGAATCACAGTAATTACACAGTGCGAATCATGGTAATACCACATTGAGAATCACGGTAATTCCACAGATTGAATCACAGTAATTACAGAGTGAGAATCATGGTAATACCACACTGTGAATCACGGTAACTACATAGTGAGAATCATCGTAATTCCACAGTGTGAATCAAGGTAATTCCACAGTGTGAATCACCGTAATTCCACAGTATGAATTACGGTATTTACACAGTGAGAGTCACGGTAATTCCACAGTGTGCATCACGGTAATTCCACAGTTTAAATCATGGTAATTCCACAGTGAAAATCACGGAAATTCCACAGAGTGAATCACAGTAATTCCACAGTGTGAATCACGGTAACAACACACTGAGAATCATGGTAATACCACACTGAGAATAACAGTAATTCCACAGAGTGAATCACAGTAAGTGCAGAGTGAGAATCGTGGTAATACCACACTGAGTATCACGGTAATTACACATTGTGAATCACAGTAATACCACACTGAAATCACGGTAATTCCACAGAGTGAATCACGGTAATTCCACAGTGTGAATCACGGTAATACCACACTGAGAATCACGGTAATTCCACATTGTGAATCACGGTAATAACACACTGAGAATCATGGTAATTCCACAGTGTGAATCACGGTAATACCACACTGAGAATCATGGTAATTCCACAGTGTGAATCATGGTAATTCCACAGTGCGAATCTCAGTAATACCACACTGAGAATCATGGTAATTCCACAGTGTGAATCACGGTAATTCCACAGTGCAAATCAGAGTAATACCACACTGAGAATCACAGTTATTCCACAGTGTGAATCACAGTAATTCCACAGTGTGAATCATGGTAATTCCACACTGAGAATCACGGTAATTCCAAAGTGTGAATCACGGTAATACCACACTGAGATTCACGGTAATTCGAAAGGGTGAATCACTGTAATTCCACAGTGCGAATCACAGTAATACAAAACTGAGAATAACGGTAATTCCAAAGAGTGAATCACAGTAATTACACAGTGTGAATCACGGTAATAACACACTGAGAATCATGGTAATTCCACAGTGTGAATCACGGTAATACCACACTGAGAATAATGGTAATTCCACAGTGTGGATCACGGTAATTCCACAGTGCAAATCACAGTAATACCACACTGAGAATCATGGTAATTCCACAGTGTGAATCACGGTAATTCCACAGTGCAAATCAGAGTAATACCACACTGAGAATCAGAGTAAGTCCACAGAGTGAACCACAGTAATTCCACAGTGTGAATCATGGTAATTCCACACTGAGAATCACGGTAATTCCAAAGTGTGAATCACGGTAATACCACACTGAGATTCACGGTAATTCCAAAGGGTGAATCACTGTAATTCCACAGTGCGAATCACAGTAATACCAAACTGAGAATAACGGTAATTCCAAAGAGTGAATCACGGTAATTACACAGTGTGAATCATGTTAATACCACACTGAGAATGACGGTAATTCCACTGTGTGAATCACGGTAATAACACACTGAGAATCATGGTAATTCCACAGTGTGAATCACGGTAATTCCACAGTGCGAATCACAGTAATACCACACTGAGAATCACGGTAATTCCACAGAGTGAATCACAGTAATTCCACAGTGTGAATCATGGTAATTCCACACTGAGAATCACGGTAATTCCACAGAGTGAATTACGTTAATTACACAGTGAGAACGAGGGTAATACCACACTGAGAATCACGGTAATTCCACAGAGTGTATCACGGTAATTACACAGGGAGAATCATGGTAATACCACACTGAGAATAACGGTAATTCCACAGAGTGAATCAAAGTAATTACACAGTGAGAATCGTGGTAATACCACACTGAGAATCAAGGTAACTCTACAGAGTGAATCACAGTAATTACACAGTGTGAATCATGGTAATAACTCAGTGAGTATCACGGTAATTCCACAGTGCGAATCACGGTAATACCAAACTGAGAATAACGGTAATTCCAAAGAGTGAATCACGGTAATTACACAGTGTGAATCACGGTAATACCACACTGAGAATGACGGTAATTCCACTGTGTGAATCACGGTAATAACACACTGAGAATCATGGTAATTCCACAGTGTGATTCACGGTAATTCCACAGTGCGAATCACAGTAATACCACACTGAGAATCACGGTAATTCCACAGAGTGAATCACAGTAATTCCACAATGTGAATCATGGTAATTCCACACTGAGAATCACGGTAATTCCACAGAGTGAATCACGGTAATTACACAGGGAGAATCATGGTAATACCACACTGAGAATAACGGTAATTCCACAGAGTGAATCAAAGTAATTACACAGTGAGAATCGTGGTAATACCACACTGAGAATCAAGGTAATTCTACAGAGTGAATCACAGTAATTCCACAGTGTGAAACACGATAATTCCGCTGAGCGAATTACGGTAATTTCACAGTGTGCATCACGATAATTCCACACTGAGAATCACGGTAATTCCACAGTGTGAATCACGGTATTTACACAGTGTGAATCACGGTAAATATACAGTGCGAATCACGGTAAATACAGAGTGTGAATCATGGTATTTCCACAGTGCGAATCACAGTAATTCCACAGTGTGAATCACGGTAATTACAGAGTGTGAATCACGGTAATTCCACAGTGTGAATCATGGTAATTTCACAGTGAGAATCACGGTAATTCCACAGTGTGAATCAAGGTAATTCCACAGTGTGAATCACCGTAATTCCACAGTATGAATTACGGTATTTACACAGTGAGAGTCACGGTAATTCCACAGTGTGAATCACGGTAATTCCACAGTTTAAATCATGGTAATTCCACAGTGAAAATCACGGAAATACCACAGTGTGAATCAAGGTAATTACACAGTGAGAATAACGGTAATAACACACTGAGAATAACGCTAATTCCACAGTGCGAATCATGGTAATTCCAAACTGAGAATCATGGTAATTCCACACTGAGAATCACGGTAATTCCAAAGTGTGAATCACGGTAAGTATACAGTGTGAATCATGGTAATTCCACACTGAGAATCACGGTAATTCCATAGAGTGAATCACAGTAATTACACAGTGCGAATCATGGTAATACCACATTGAGAATCACGGTAATTCCACAGATTGAATCACAGTAATTACACAGTGAGAATCATGGTAATACGACACTGTGAATCACGGTAATTACATAGTGAGAATCATCGTAATTCCACAGTGTGAATCAAGGTAATTCCACAGTGTGAATCACTGTAATTCCACAGTATGAATTACGGTATTTACACAGTGAGAGTCACGGTAATTCCACAGTGTGCATCACGGTAATTCCACAGTTTAAATCATGGTAATTCCACAGTGAAAATCACGGAAATTCCACAGAGTGAATCACAGTAATTCCACAGTGTGAATCACGGTAACAACACACTGAGAATCATGGTAATACCACACTGAGAATAACAGTAATTCCACAGAGTGAATCACAGTAAGTGCAGAGTGAGAATTGTGGTAATACCACACTGAGTATCACGGTAATTACACATTGCGAATCACAGTAATACCACACTGAGAATCACGGTAATTCCACAGAGTGAATCACGGTAATTCCACAGTGTGAATCACGGTAATACCACACTGAGAATCACGGTAATTCCACATTGTGAATCTCGGTAATAACACTCTGAGAATCATGGTAATTCCACAGTGTGAATCACGGTAATTCCACAGTGCAAATCAGAGTAATACCACACTGAGAATCACAGTAATACCACAGAGTGAATCACAGTAATTCCACAGTGTGAATCATGATAATTCCACACTGAGAATCACGGTAATTCCAAAGTGTGAATCACGGTAATACCACACTGAGATTCACGGTAATTCCAAAGGGTGAATCACTGTAATTCCACAGTGCGAATCACAGTAATACCAAACTGAGAATAACGGTAATTCCAAAGAGTGAATCACGGTAATTACACAGTGTGAATCACGTTAATACCACACTGAGAATGACGGTAATTCCACTGTGTGAATCACGGTAATACCACACTGAGAATCATGGTAATTCCACAGTGTGAATCACGGTAATTCCACAGTGCGAATCACAGTAATACCACACTGAGAATCAGAGTAATTCCACAGAGTGAACCACAGTAATTCCACAGTGTGAATCATGGTAATTCCACACTGAGAATCACGGTAATTCCAAAGAGTGAATCACGGTAATTACACAGTGTGAATCACGTTAATACCACACTGAGAATGACGGTAATTCCACTGTGTGAATCACGGTAATACCACACTGAGAATCATGGTAATTCCACAGTGTGAATCACGGTAATTCCACAGTGCGAATCACAGTAATACCACACTGAGAATCAGAGTAATTCCACAGAGTGAACCACAGTAATTCCACAGTGTGAATCATGGTAATTCCACACTGAGAATCACGGTAATTCCACAGAGTGAATTACGTTAATTACACAGTGCGAACGAGGGTAATACCACACTGAGACTCACGGTAATTCCACAGAGTGAATCACGGTAATTACACAGGGAGAATCATGGTAAAACCACACTGAGAATAACGGTAATTCCACAGAGTGAATCAAAGTAATTACACAGTGAGAATCGTGGTAATACCACACTGAGAATCAAGGTAATTCTACAGAGTGAATCACAGTAATTACACAGTGTGAATCATGGTAATAACTCACTGAGTATCACGGTAATTCCACAGTGCGAATCACGGTAATAACACACTGAGAATCACGGTAATTCCACAGTGTCAATCACGGTAATTCCACTGTGTGATTCATGGCAATTTTACAGTGTGAATAACGGTATGTACAAACTCAGTATCATGGTAATTCCACAGTGTGAATCACGGTAATAACACACTGAGAATCATGGTAATTCCACAGTGCGAATCATGGCAATTTCACAGTGCGAATCATGGCAATTCCTCAGTGCGAGTGATGGTAATACCACACTGAGAATCACGGTAAACCCACAGTGCGAATCATGGTAATACCACACTGAGAATCATGGTAATTCCACAGTGCGAATCACGGTAATAACAGTGAGAATCACGGTAATTCAAAAGTGTGAATCACGGTAATTCCACGATGCGAATCACGGTAATTCCACAGTGCGAATCATGGTAATTCCACAGTGCGAATCACGGTAATACCACAGTGTGAATCACGGTAATCGCACACTGTGAATCATGGTATTCCACACTGTGAATCACGGTAATTCCACTGAGCAAATCACGGTCATTCCACACAGTGAATCACGGTAATTCCAAAGTGCGAATCACGGTAATTAAAGAGTGTGAATCACGGTAATTCCACAGTGTGAATCATGGTAATTTCACAGTGAGAATCACCGTAATTCCACAGTATGAATTACGGTATTTACACAGTGAGAGTCACGGTAATTCCACAGTGTGAATCATGGTAATTCCACAGTGAAAATCACGGAAATACCACAGTGTGAATCAAGGTAATTACACAGTGAGAATAACGGTAATAACACACTGAGAATAACGCTAATTCCACAGTGCGAATCATGGTAATTTGAACCTGAGAATCATGGTAATTCCACACTGAGAATCACGGTAATTCCAAAATGTGAATCACGGTAAGTACACAGCGTGAATCATGGTAATTCCACACTGAGAATCACGGTAATTCCACAGAGTGAATCACAGTAATTACACAGTGCGAATCATGGTAATACCACATTGAGAATCACGGTAATTCCACAGATTGAATCACAGTAATTACAGAGTGAGAATCATGGTAATACCACACTGTGAATCACGGTAATTACATAGTGAGAATCATCGTAATTCCACAGTGTGAATCAAGGTAATTCCACAGTGTGAATCACCGTAATTCCACAGTATGAATTACGGTATTTACACAGTGAGAGTCACGGTAATTCCACAGTGTGCATCACGGTAATTCCACAGTTTAAATCATGGTAATTCCACAGTGAAAATCACGGAAATTCCACAGAGTGAATCACAGTAATTCCACAGTGTGAATCACGGTAACAACACACTGAGAATCAAGGTAATACCACACTGAGAATAACAGTAATTCCACAGAGTGAATCACAGTAAGTGCAGAGTGAGAATCGTGGTAATACCACACTGAGTATCACGGTAATTACACATTGCGAATCACAGTAATACCACACTGATAATCACGGTAATTCCACAGAGTGAATCACGGTAATTCCACAGTGTGAATCACGGTAATACCACACTGAGAATCACGGTAATTCCACATTGTGAATCACGGTAATAACACACTGAGAATCATGGTAATTCCACAGTGTGAATCACGGTAATACCACACTGAGAATCATGGTAATTCCACAGTGTGAATCATGGTAATTCCACAGTGCGAATCACAGTATATACCACACTGAGAATCATGGTAATTCCACAGTGTGAATCACGGTAATTCCACAGTGCAAATCAGAGTAATACCACACTGAGAATCACAGTTATTCCACAGTGTGAATCACAGTAATTCCACAGTGTGAATCATGGTAATTCCACACTGAGAATCACGGTAATTCCAAAGTGTGAATCACGGTAATACCACACTGAGATTCACGGTAATTCGAAAGGGTGAATCACTGTAATTCCACAGTGCGAATCACAGTAATACAAAACTGAGAATAACGGTAATTCCAAAGAGTGAATCACAGTAATTACACAGTGTGAATCACGGTAATAACACACTGAGAATCATGGTAATTCCACAGTGTGAATCACGGTAATACCACACTGAGAATAATGGTAATTCCACAGTGTGGATCACGGTAATTCCACAGTGCAAATCACAGTAATACCACACTGAGAATCATGGTAATTCCACAGTGTGAATCACGGTAATTCCACAGTGCAAATCAGAGTAATACCACACTGAGAATCAGAGTAATTCCACAGAGTGAACCACAGTAATTCCACAGTGTGAATCATGGTAATTCCACACTGAGAATCACGGTAATTCCAAAGTGTGAATCACGGTAATACCACACTGAGATTCACGGTAATTCCAAAGGGTGAATCACTGTAATTCCACAGTGCGAATCACAGTAATACCAAACTGAGAATAACGGTAATTCCAAAGAGTGAATCACGGTAATTACACAGTGTGAATCACGTTAATACCACACTGAGAATGACGGTAATTCCACTGTGTGAATCACGGTAATAACACACTGAGAATCATGGTAATTCCACAGTGTGAATCACGGTAATTCCACAGTGCGAATCACAGTAATACCACACTGAGAATCACGGTAATTCCACAGAGTGAATCACAGTAATTCCACAGTGTGAATCATGGTAATTCCACACTGAGAATCACGGTAATTCCACAGAGTGAATTACGTTAATTACACAGTGAGAACGAGGGTAATACCACACTGAGAATCACGGTAATTCCACAGAGTGTATCACGGTAATTACACAGGGAGAATCATGGTAATACCACACTGAGAATAACGGTAATTCCACAGAGTGAATCAAAGTAATTACACAGTGAGAATCGTGGTAATACCACACTGAGAATCAAGGTAACTCTACAGAGTGAATCACAGTAATTACACAGTGTGAATCATGGTAATAACTCAGTGAGTATCACGGTAATTCCACAGTGCGAATCACGGTAATACCAAACTGAGAATAACGGTAATTCCAAAGAGTGAATCACGGTAATTACACAGTGTGAATCACGGTAATACCACACTGAGAATGACGGTAATTCCACTGTGTGAATCACGGTAATAACACACTGAGAATCATGGTAATTCCACAGTGTGATTCACGGTAATTCCACAGTGCGAATCACAGTAATACCACACTGAGAATCACGGTAATTCCACAGAGTGAATCACAGTAATTCCACAATGTGAATCATGGTAATTCCACACTGAGAATCACGGTAATTCCACAGAGTGAATCACGGTAATTACACAGGGAGAATCATGGTAATACCACACTGAGAATAACGGTAATTCCACAGAGTGAATCAAAGTAATTACACAGTGAGAATCGTGGTAATACCACACTGAGAATCAAGGTAATTCTACAGAGTGAATCACAGTAATTACACAGTGTGAAACACGATAATTCCGCTGAGCGAATTACGGTAATTTCACAGTGTGCATCACGATAATTCCACACTGAGAATCACGGTAATTCCACAGTGTGAATCACGGTATTTACACAGTGTGAATCACGGTAAATATACAGTGCGAATCACGGTAAATACAGAGTGTGAATCATGGTATTTCCACAGTGCGAATCACAGTAATTCCACAGTGTGAATCACGGTAATTACAGAGTGTGAATCACGGTAATTCCACAGTGTGAATCATGGTAATTTCACAGTGAGAATCACGGTAATTCCACAGTGTGAATCAAGGTAATTCCACAGTGTGAATCACCGTAATTCCACAGTATGAATTACGGTATTTACACAGTGAGAGTCACGGTAATTCCACAGTGTGAATCACGGTAATTCCACAGTGCGAATCACAGTAATACCACACTGAGAATCACGGTAATTCCACAGAGTGAATCACAGTAATTCCACAGTGTGAATCATGGTAATTCCACACTGAGAATCACGGTAATTCCACAGAGTGAATTACGTTAATTACACAGTGAGAACGAGGGTAATACCACACTGAGAATCACGGTAATTCCACAGAGTGTATCACGGTAATTACACAGGGAGAATCATGGTAATACCACACTGAGAATAACGGTAATTCCACAGAGTGAATCAAAGTAATTACACAGTGAGAATCGTGGTAATACCACACTGAGAATCAAGGTAACTCTACAGAGTGAATCACAGTAATTACACAGTGTGAATCATGGTAATAACTCAGTGAGTATCACGGTAATTCCACAGTGCGAATCACGGTAATACCAAACTGAGAATAACGGTAATTCCAAAGAGTGAATCACGGTAATTACACAGTGTGAATCACGGTAATACCACACTGAGAATGACGGTAATTCCACTGTGTGAATCACGGTAATAACACACTGAGAATCATGGTAATTCCACAGTGTGATTCACGGTAATTCCACAGTGCGAATCACAGTAATACCACACTGAGAATCACGGTAATTCCACAGAGTGAATCACAGTAATTCCACAATGTGAATCATGGTAATTCCACACTGAGAATCACGGTAATTCCACAGAGTGAATCACGGTAATTACACAGGGAGAATCATGGTAATACCACACTGAGAATAACGGTAATTCCACAGAGTGAATCAAAGTAATTACACAGTGAGAATCGTGGTAATACCACACTGAGAATCAAGGTAATTCTACAGAGTGAATCACAGCAATTCCACAGTGTGAAACACGATAATTCCGCTGAGCGAATTACGGTAATTTCACAGTGTGCATCACGATAATTCCACACTGAGAATCACGGTAATTCCACAGTGTGAATCACGGTATTTACACAGTGTGAATCACGGTAAATATACAGTGCGAATCACGGTAAATACAGAGTGTGAATCATGGTATTTCCACAGTGCGAATCACAGTAATTCCACAGTGTGAATCACGGTAATTACAGAGTGTGAATCACGGTAATTCCACAGTGTGAATCATGGTAATTTCACAGTGAGAATCACGGTAATTCCACAGTGTGAATCAAGGTAATTCCACAGTGTGAATCACCGTAATTCCACAGTATGAATTACGGTATTTACACAGTGAGAGTCACGGTAATTCCACAGTGTGAATCACGGTAATTCCACAGTTTAAATCATGGTAATTCCACAGTGAAAATCACGGAAATACCACAGTGTGAATCAAGGTAATTACACAGTGAGAATAACGGTAATAACACACTGAGAATAACGCTAATTCCACAGTGCGAATCATGGTAATTCCAAACTGAGAATCATGGTAATTCCACACTGAGAATCACGGTAATTCCAAAGTGTGAATCACGGTAAGTATACAGTGTGAATCATGGTAATTCCACACTGAGAATCACGGTAATTCCATAGAGTGAATCACAGTAATTACACAGTGCGAATCATGGTAATACCACATTGAGAATCACGGTAATTCCACAGATTGAATCACAGTAATTACACAGTGAGAATCATGGTAATACGACACTGTGAATCACGGTAATTACATAGTGAGAATCATCGTAATTCCACAGTGTGAATCAAGGTAATTCCACAGTGTGAATCACTGTAATTCCACAGTATGAATTACGGTATTTACACAGTGAGAGTCACGGTAATTCCACAGTGTGCATCACGGTAATTCCACAGTTTAAATCATGGTAATTCCACAGTGAAAATCACGGAAATTCCACAGAGTGAATCACAGTAATTCCACAGTGTGAATCACGGTAACAACACACTGAGAATCATGGTAATACCACACTGAGAATAACAGTAATTCCACAGAGTGAATCACAGTAAGTGCAGAGTGAGAATTGTGGTAATACCACACTGAGTATCACGGTAATTACACATTGCGAATCACAGTAATACCACACTGAGAATCACGGTAATTCCACAGAGTGAATCACGGTAATTCCACAGTGTGAATCACGGTAATACCACACTGAGAATCACGGTAATTCCACATTGTGAATCTCGGTAATAACACTCTGAGAATCATGGTAATTCCACAGTGTGAATCACGGTAATTCCACAGTGCAAATCAGAGTAATACCACACTGAGAATCACAGTAATACCACAGAGTGAATCACAGTAATTCCACAGTGTGAATCATGATAATTCCACACTGAGAATCACGGTAATTCCAAAGTGTGAATCACGGTAATACCACACTGAGATTCACGGTAATTCCAAAGGGTGAATCACTGTAATTCCACAGTGCGAATCACAGTAATACCAAACTGAGAATAACGGTAATTCCAAAGAGTGAATCACGGTAATTACACAGTGTGAATCACGTTAATACCACACTGAGAATGACGGTAATTCCACTGTGTGAATCACGGTAATACCACACTGAGAATCATGGTAATTCCACAGTGTGAATCACGGTAATTCCACAGTGCGAATCACAGTAATACCACACTGAGAATCAGAGTAATTCCACAGAGTGAACCACAGTAATTCCACAGTGTGAATCATGGTAATTCCACACTGAGAATCACGGTAATTCCAAAGAGTGAATCACGGTAATTACACAGTGTGAATCACGTTAATACCACACTGAGAATGACGGTAATTCCACTGTGTGAATCACGGTAATACCACACTGAGAATCATGGTAATTCCACAGTGTGAATCACGGTAATTCCACAGTGCGAATCACAGTAATACCACACTGAGAATCAGAGTAATTCCACAGAGTGAACCACAGTAATTCCACAGTGTGAATCATGGTAATTCCACACTGAGAATCACGGTAATTCCACAGAGTGAATTACGTTAATTACACAGTGCGAACGAGGGTAATACCACACTGAGACTCACGGTAATTCCACAGAGTGAATCACGGTAATTACACAGGGAGAATCATGGTAATACCACACTGAGAATAACGGTAATTCCACAGAGTGAATCAAAGTAATTACACAGTGAGAATCGTGGTAATACCACACTGAGAATCAAGGTAATTCTACAGAGTGAATCACAGTAATTACACAGTGTGAATCATGGTAATAACTCACTGAGTATCACGGTAATTCCACAGTGCGAATCACGGTAATAACACACTGAGAATCACGGTAATTCCACAGTGTCAATCACGGTAATTCCACTGTGTGATTCATGGCAATTTTACAGTGTGAATAACGGTATGTACAAACTCAGTATCATGGTAATTCCACAGTGTGAATCACGGTAATAACACACTGAGAATCATGGTAATTCCACAGTGCGAATCATGGCAATTTCACAGTGCGAATCATGGCAATTCCTCAGTGCGAGTGATGGTAATACCACACTGAGAATCACGGTAAACCCACAGTGCGAATCATGGTAATACCACACTGAGAATCACGGTAATTCCACAGTGCGAATCACGGTAATAACAGTGAGAATCACGGTAATTCAAAAGTGTGAATCACGGTAATTCCACGATGCGAATCACGGTAATTCCACAGTGCGAATCATGGTAATTCCACAGTGCGAATCACGGTAATACCACAGTGTGAATCACGGTAATCGCACACTGTGAATCATGGTATTCCACACTGTGAATCACGGTAATTCCACTGAGCAAATCACGGTCATTCCACACAGTGAATCACGGTAATTCCAAAGTGCGAATCACGGTAATTAAAGAGTGTGAATCACGGTAATTCCACAGTGTGAATCATGGTAATTTCACAGTGAGAATCACCGTAATTCCACAGTATGAATTACGGTATTTACACAGTGAGAGTCACGGTAATTCCACAGTGTGAATCATGGTAATTCCACAGTGAAAATCACGGAAATACCACAGTGTGAATCAAGGTAATTACACAGTGAGAATAACGGTAATAACACACTGAGAATAACGCTAATTCCACAGTGCGAATCATGGTAATTTGAACCTGAGAATCATGGTAATTCCACACTGAGAATCACGGTAATTCCAAAATGTGAATCACGGTAAGTACACAGCGTGAATCATGGTAATTCCACACTGAGAATCACGGTAATTCCACAGAGTGAATCACAGTAATTACACAGTGCGAATCATGGTAATACCACATTGAGAATCACGGTAATTCCACAGATTGAATCACAGTAATTACAGAGTGAGAATCATGGTAATACCACACTGTGAATCACGGTAATTACATAGTGAGAATCATCGTAATTCCACAGTGTGAATCAAGGTAATTCCACAGTGTGAATCACCGTAATTCCACAGTATGAATTACGGTATTTACACAGTGAGAGTCACGGTAATTCCACAGTGTGCATCACGGTAATTCCACAGTTTAAATCATGGTAATTCCACAGTGAAAATCACGGAAATTCCAGAGAGTGAATCACAGTAATTCCACAGTGTGAATCACGGTAACAACACACTGAGAATCAAGGTAATACCACACTGAGAATAACAGTAATTCCACAGAGTGAATCACAGTAAGTGCAGAGTGAGAATCGTGGTAATACCACACTGAGTATCACGGTAATTACACATTGCGAATCACAGTAATACCACACTGATAATCACGGTAATTCCACAGAGTGAATCACGGTAATTCCACAGTGTGAATCACGGTAATACCACACTGAGAATCACGGTAATTCCACATTGTGAATCACGGTAATAACACACTGAGAATCATGGTAATTCCACAGTGTGAATCACGGTAATACCACACTGAGAAACATGGTAATTCCACAGTGTGAATCATGGTAATTCCACAGTGCGAATCACAGTATATACCACACTGAGAATCATGGTAATTCCACAGTGTGAATCACGGTAATTCCACAGTGCAAATCAGAGTAATACCACACTGAGAATCACAGTTATTCCACAGTGTGAATCACAGTAATTCCACAGTGTGAATCATGGTAATTCCACACTGAGAATCACGGTAATTCCAAAGTGTGAATCACGGTAATACCACACTGAGATTCACGGTAATTCGAAAGGGTGAATCACTGTAATTCCACAGTGCGAATCACAGTAATACAAAACTGAGAATAACGGTAATTCCAAAGAGTGAATCACAGTAATTACACAGTGTGAATCACGGTAATAACACACTGAGAATCATGGTAATTCCACAGTGTGAATCACGGTAATACCACACTGAGAATAATGGTAATTCCACAGTGTGGATCACGGTAATTCCACAGTGCAAATCACAGTAATACCACACTGAGAATCATGGTAATTCCACAGTGTGAATCACGGTAATTCCACAGTGCAAATCAGAGTAATACCACACTGAGAATCAGAGTAATTCCACAGAGTGAACCACAGTAATTCCACAGTGTGAATCATGGTAATTCCACACTGAGAATCACGGTAATTCCAAAGTGTGAATCACGGTAATACCACACTGAGATTCACGGTAATTCCAAAGGGTGAATCACTGTAATTCCACAGTGCGAATCACAGTAATACCAAACTGAGAATAACGGTAATTCCAAAGAGTGAATCACGGTAATTACACAGTGTGAATCACGTTAATACCACACTGAGAATGACGGTAATTCCACTGTGTGAATCACGGTAATAACACACTGAGAATCATGGTAATTCCACAGTGTGAATCACGGTAATTCCACAGTGCGAATCACAGTAATACCACACTGAGAATCACGGTAATTCCACAGAGTGAATCACAGTAATTCCACAGTGTGAATCATGGTAATTCCACACTGAGAATCACGGTAATTCCACAGAGTGAATTACGTTAATTACACAGTGAGAACGAGGGTAATACCACACTGAGAATCACGGTAATTCCACAGAGTGTATCACGGTAATTACACAGGGAGAATCATGGTAATACCACACTGAGAATAACGGTAATTCCACAGAGTGAATCAAAGTAATTACACAGTGAGAATCGTGGTAATACCACACTGAGAATCAAGGTAACTCTACAGAGTGAATCACAGTAATTACACAGTGTGAATCATGGTAATAACTCAGTGAGTATCACGGTAATTCCACAGTGCGAATCACGGTAATACCAAACTGAGAATAACGGTAATTCCAAAGAGTGAATCACGGTAATTACACAGTGTGAATCACGGTAATACCACACTGAGAATGACGGTAATTCCACTGTGTGAATCACGGTAATAACACACTGAGAATCATGGTAATTCCACAGTGTGATTCACGGTAATTCCACAGTGCGAATCACAGTAATACCACACTGAGAATCACGGTAATTCCACAGAGTGAATCACAGTAATTCCACAATGTGAATCATGGTAATTCCACACTGAGAATCACGGTAATTCCACAGAGTGAATCACGGTAATTACACAGGGAGAATCATGGTAATACCACACTGAGAATAACGGTAATTCCACAGAGTGAATCAAAGTAATTACACAGTGAGAATCGTGGTAATACCACACTGAGAATCAAGGTAATTCTACAGAGTGAATCACAGTAATTACACAGTGTGAAACACGATAATTCCGCTGAGCGAATTACGGTAATTTCACAGTGTGCATCACGATAATTCCACACTGAGAATCACGGTAATTCCACAGTGTGAATCACGGTATTTACACAGTGTGAATCACGGTAAATATACAGTGCGAATCACGGTAAATACAGAGTGTGAATCATGGTATTTCCACAGTGCGAATCACAGTAATTCCACAGTGTGAATCACGGTAATTACAGAGTGTGAATCACGGTAATTCCACAGTGTGAATCATGGTAATTTCACAGTGAGAATCACGGTAATTCCACAGTGTGAATCAAGGTAATTCCACAGTGTGAATCACCGTAATTCCACAGTATGAATTACGGTATTTACACAGTGAGAGTCACGGTAATTCCACAGTGTGAATCACGGTAATTCCACAGTTTAAATCATGGTAATTCCACAGTGAAAATCACGGAAATACCACAGTGTGAATCAAGGTAATTACACAGTGAGAATAACGGTAATAACACACTGAGAATAACGCTAATTCCACAGTGCGAATCATGGTAATTCCAAACTGAGAATCATGGTAATTCCACACTGAGAATCACGGTAATTCCAAAGTGTGAATCACGGTAAGTATACAGTGTGAATCATGGTAATTCCACACTGAGAATCACGGTAATTCCACAGAGTGAATCACAGTAATTACACAGTGCGAATCATGGTAATACCACATTGAGAATCACGGTAATTCCACAGATTGAATCACAGTAATTACACAGTGAGAATCATGGTAATACCACACCGTGAATCACGGTAATTACATAGTGAGAATCATCGTAATTCCACAGTGTGAATCAAGGTAATTCCACAGTGTGAATCACCGTAATTCCACAGTATGAATTATGGTATTTACACAGTGAGAGTCACGGTCATTCCACAGTGTGCATCACGGTAATTCCACAGTTTAAATCATGGTAATTCCACAGTGAAAATCACGGAAATTCCACAGAGTGAATCACAGTAATTCCACAGTGTGAATCACGGTAACAACACACTGAGAATCATGGTAATACCACACTGAGAATAACAGTAATTCCACAGAGTGAATCACAGTAAGTGCAGAGTGAGAATTGTGGTAATACCACACTGAGTATCACGGTAATTACACAGTGCGAATCACAGTAATACCACACTGAGAATCACGGTAATTCCACAGAGTGAATCACGGTAATTCCACAGTGTGAATCACGGTAATACCACACTGAGAATCACGGTAATTCCACATTGTGAATCTCGGTAATAACACACTGAGAATCATGGTAATTCCACAGTGTGAATCACGGTAATTCCACAGTGCAAATCAGAGTAATACCACACTGAGAATCACAGTAATACCACAGAGTGAATCACAGTAATTCCACAGTGTGAATCATGATAATTCCACACTGAGAATCACGGTAATTCCAAAGTGTGAATCACGGTAATACCACACTCAGATTCACGGTAATTCCAAAGGGTGAATCACTGTAATTCCACAGTGCGAATCACAGTAATACCAAACTGAGAATAACGGTAATTCCAAAGAGTGAATCACGGTAATTACACAGTGTGAATCACGTTAATACCACACTGAGAATGACGGTAATTCCACTGTGTGAATCACGGTAATAACACACTGAGAATCACGGTAATTCCACAGTGTGAATCACGGTATTTACACAGTGTGAATCACGGTAAATACACAGTGCAAATCACGGTAAATACAGAGTGTGAATCATGGTATTTCCACAGTGCGAATCACAGTAATTCCACAGTGTGAATCACGGTAATTACAGAGTGTGAATCACGGTAATTCCACAGTGTGAATCATGGTAATTTCACAGTGAGAATCACCGTAATTCCACAGTATGAATTACGGTATTTACACAGTGAGAGTCACGGTAATTCCACAGTGTGAATCACGGTAATTCCACAGTTTAAATCATGGTAATTCCACAGTGAAAATCACGGAAAAACCACAGTGTGAATCAAGGTAATTACACAGTGAGAATAACGGTAATAACACACTGAGAATAACGCTAATTCCACAGTGCGAATCATGGTAATTCCAAACTGAGAATCATGGTAATTCCACACTGAGAATCACGGTAATTCCAAAGTGTGAATCACGGTAAGTACACAGTGTGAATCATGGTAATTCCACACTGAGAATCACGGTAATTCCACAGAGTGAATCACAGTAATTACACAGTGCGAATCATGGTAATACCACATTGAGAATCACGGTAATTCCACAGATTGAATCACAGTAATTACAGAGTGAGAATCATGGTAATACCACACTGTGAATCACGGTAACTACATAGTGAGAATCATCGTAATTCCACAGTGTGAATCAAGGTAATTCCACAGTGTGAATCACCGTAATTCCACAGTATGAATTACGGTATTTACACAGTGAGAGTCACGGTAATTCCACAGTGTGCATCACGGTAATTCCACAGTTTAAATCATGGTAATTCCACAGTGAAAATAACGGAAATTCCACAGAGTGAATCACAGTAATTCCACAGTGTGAATCACGGTAACAACACACTGA
Organism: Isurus oxyrinchus; assembly: GCA_026770705.1. Taxonomy (NCBI): domain Eukaryota; kingdom Metazoa; phylum Chordata; class Chondrichthyes; order Lamniformes; family Lamnidae; genus Isurus; species Isurus oxyrinchus. The sequence goes on from JANJGN010001095.1 coordinate 113,154, forward strand.
GAATCATGGTAATACCACACTGAGAATAACAGTAATTCCACAGAGTGAATCACAGTAAGTGCAGAGTGAGAATCGTGGTAATACCACACTGAGTATCACGGTAATTACACATTGTGAATCACAGTAATACCACACTGAAATCACGGTAATTCCACAGAGTGAATCACGGTAATTCCACAGTGTGAATCACGGTAATACCACACTGAGAATCACGGTAATTCCACATTGTGAATCACGGTAATAACAGACTGAGAATCATGGTAATTCCACAGTGTGAATCACGGTAATACCACACTGAGAATCATGGTAATTCCACAGTGTGAATCATGGTAATTCCACAGTGCGAATCACAGTAATACCACACTGAGAATCATGGTAATTCCACAGTGTGAATCACGGTAATTCCACAGTGCAAATCAGAGTAATACCACACTGAGAATCACAGTTATTCCACAGTGTGAATCACAGTAATTCCACAGTGTGAATCATGGTAATTCCACACTGAGAATCACGGTAATTCCAAAGTGTGAATCACGGTAATACCACACTGAGATTCACGGTAATTCGAAAGGGTGAATCACTGTAATTCCACAGTGCGAATCACAGTAATACAAAACTGAGAATAACGGTAATTCCAAAGAGTGAATCACAGTAATTACACAGTGTGAATCACGGTAATAACACACTGAGAATCATGGTAATTCCACAGTGTGAATCACGGTAATACCACACTGAGAATAATGGTAATTCCACAGTGTGGATCACGGTAATTCCACAGTGCAAATCACAGTAATACCACACTGAGAATCATGGTAATTCCACAGTGTGAATCACGGTAATTCCACAGTGCAAATCAGAGTAATACCACACTGAGAATCAGAGTAAGTCCACAGAGTGAACCACAGTAATTCCACAGTGTGAATCATGGTAATTCCACACTGAGAATCACGGTAATTCCAAAGTGTGAATCACGGTAATACCACACTGAGATTCACGGTAATTCCAAAGGGTGAATCACTGTAATTCCACAGTGCGAATCACAGTAATACCAAACTGAGAATAACGGTAATTCCAAAGAGTGAATCACGGTAATTACACAGTGTGAATCACGTTAATACCACACTGAGAATGACGGTAATTCCACTGTGTGAATCACGGTAATAACACACTGAGAATCATGGTAATTCCACAGTGTGAATCACGGTAATTCCACAGTGCGAATCACAGTAATACCACACTGAGAATCACGGTAATTCCACAGAGTGAATCACAGTAATTCCACAGTGTGAATCATGGTAATTCCACACTGAGAATCACGGTAATTCCACAGAGTGAATTACGTTAATTACACAGTGAGAACGAGGGTAATACCACACTGAGAATCACGGTAATTCCACAGAGTGTATCACGGTAATTACACAGGGAGAATCATGGTAATACCACACTGAGAATAACGGTAATTCCACAGAGTGAATCAAAGTAATTACACAGTGAGAATCGTGGTAATACCACACTGAGAATCAAGGTAACTCTACAGAGTGAATCACAGTAATTACACAGTGTGAATCATGGTAATAACTCAGTGAGTATCACGGTAATTCCACAGTGCGAATCACGGTAATACCAAACTGAGAATAACGGTAATTCCAAAGAGTGAATCACGGTAATTACACAGTGTGAATCACGGTAATACCACACTGAGAATGACGGTAATTCCACTGTGTGAATCACGGTAATAACACACTGAGAATCATGGTAATTCCACAGTGTGATTCACGGTAATTCTACAGTGCGAATCACAGTAATACCACACTGAGAATCACGGTAATTCCACAGAGTGAATCACAGTAATTCCACAATGTGAATCATGGTAATTCCACACTGAGAATCACGGTAATTCCACAGAGTGAATCACGGTAATTACACAGGGAGAATCATGGTAATACCACACTGAGAATAACGGTAATTCCACAGAGTGAATCAAAGTAATTACACAGTGAGAATCGTGGTAATACCACACTGAGAATCAAGGTAATTCTACAGAGTGAATCACAGTAATTCCACAGTGTGAAACACGATAATTCCGCTGAGCGAATTACGGTAATTTCACAGTGTGCATCACGATAATTCCACACTGAGAATCACGGTAATTCCACAGTGTGAATCACGGTATTTACACAGTGTGAATCACGGTAAATATACAGTGCGAATCACGGTAAATACAGAGTGTGAATCATGGTATTTCCACAGTGCGAATCACAGTAATTCCACAGTGTGAATCACGGTAATTACAGAGTGTGAATCACGGTAATTCCACAGTGTGAATCATGGTAATTTCACAGTGAGAATCACGGTAATTCCACAGTGTGAATCAAGGTAATTCCACAGTGTGAATCACCGTAATTCCACAGTATGAATTACGGTATTTACACAGTGAGAGTCACGGTAATTCCACAGTGTGAATCACGGTAATTCCACAGTTTAAATCATGGTAATTCCACAGTGAAAATCACGGAAATACCACAGTGTGAATCAAGGTAATTACACAGTGAGAATAACGGTAATAACACACTGAGAATAACGCTAATTCCACAGTGCGAATCATGGTAATTCGAAACTGAGAATCATGGTAATTCCACACTGAGAATCACGGTAATTCCAAAGTGTGAATCACGGTAAGTATACAGTGTGAATCATGGTAATTCCACACTGAGAATCACGGTAATTCCATAGAGTGAATCACAGTAATTACACAGTGCGAATCATGGTAATACCACATTGAGAATCACGGTAATTCCACAGATTGAATCACAGTAATTACAGAGTGAGAATCATGGTAATACCACACTGTGAATCACGGTAATTACATAGTGAGAATCATCGTAATTCCACAGTGTGAATCAAGGTAATTCCACAGTGTGAATCACCGTAATTCCACAGTATGAATTATGGTATTTACACAGTGAGAGTCACGGTCATTCCACAGTGTGCATCACGGTAATTCCACAGTTTAAATCATGGTAATTCCACAGTGAAAATCACGGAAATTCCACAGAGTGAATCACAGTAATTCCACAGTGTGAATCACGGTAACAACACACTGAGAATCATGTTAATACCACACTGAGAATAACAGTAATTCCACAGAGTGAATCACAGTAAGTGCAGAGTGAGAATTGTGGTAATACCACACTGAGTATCACGGTAATTACACAGTGCGAATAACAGTAATACCACACTGAGAATCACGGTAATTCCACAGAGTGAATCACGGTAATTCCACAGTGTGAATCACGGTAATACCACACTGAGAATCACGGTAATTCCACATTGTGAATCTCGGTAATAACACACTGAGAATCATGGTAATTCCACAGTGTGAATCACGGTAATTCCACAGTGCAAATCTGAGTAATACCACACTGAGAATCACAGTAATACCACAGAGTGAATCACAGTAATTCCACAGTGTGAATCATGATAATTCCACACTGAGAATCACGGTAATTCCAAAGTGTGAATCACGGTAATACCACACTGAGATTCACGGTAATTCCAAAGGGTGAATCACTGTAATTCCACAGTGCGAATCACAGTAATACCAAACTGAGAATAACGGTAATTCCAAAGAGTGAATGACGGTAATTACACAGTGTGAATCACGTTAATACCACACTGAGAATGACGGTAATTCCACTGTGTGAATCACGGCAATAACACACTGAGAATCATGGTGATTCCACAGTGTGAATCACGGTAATTCCACAGTGCGAATCACAGTAATACCACACTGAGAATCAGAGTAATTCCACAGAGTGAACCACAGTAATTCCACAGTGTGAATCATGGTAATTCCACACTGAGAATCACGGTAATTCCACAGAGTGAATTACGTTAATTACACAGTGCGAACGAGGGTAATACCACACTGGGAATCACGGTAAACCCACAGTGCGAATCATGGTAATACCACACTGAGAATCACGGTAATTCCACAGTGCGAATCACGGTAATAACAGTGAGAATCACGGTAATTCAAAAGTGTGAATCACGGTAATTCCACAGTGCGAATCACGGTAATTCCACAGTGCGAATCATGGTAATTCCACAGTGTGAATCACGGTAATACCACAGTGTGAATCACGGTAATCGCACACTGTGAATCATGGTAATTCCACTGAGCAAATCACGGTCATTCCACACAGTGAATCACGGTAATTCCAAAGTGTGAATCACGGTAATTCCACAGTGTGAAACACGATAATTCCGCTGAGCGAATTACGGTAATTTCACAGTGTGCATCACGATAATTCCACACTGAGAATCACGGTAATTCCACAGTGTGAATCACGGTATTTACACAGTGTGAATCACGGTAAATACACAGTGCGAATCACGGTAAATACAGAGTGTGAATCATGGTATTTCCACAGTGCGAATCATAGTAATTCCACAGTGTGAATCACGGTAATTACAGAGTGTGAATCACGGTAATTCCACAGTGTGAATCATGGTAATTTCACAGTGAGAATCACCGTAATTCCACGTATGAATTACGGTATTTACACAGTGAGAGTCACGGTAATTCCACAGTGTGAATCACGGTAATTCCACAGTTTAAATTATGGTAATTCCACAGTGAAAATCACGGAAATACCACAGTGTGAATCAAGGTAATTACACAGTGAGAATAACGGTAATAACACACTGAGAATAACGCTAATTCGACAGTGCGAATCATGGTAATTCGAAACTGAGAATCATGGTAATTCCACACTGAGAATCACGGTAATTCCAAAGTGTGAATCACGGTAAGTACACAGTGTGAATCATGGTAATTCCACACTGAGAATCACGGTAATTCCACAGAGTGAATCACAGTAATTACACAGTGCGAATCATGGTAATACCACATTGAGAATCACGGTAATTCCACAGATTGAATCACAGTAATTACACAGTGAGAATCATGGTAATACCACACTGTGAATCACGGTAATTACATAGTGAGAATCATCGTAATTCCACAGTGTGAATCAAGGTAATTCCACAGTGTGAATCACCGTAATTCCACAGTATGAATTACGGTATTTACACAGTGAGAGTCACGGTAATTCCACAGTGTGCATCACGGTAATTCCACAGTTTAATTCATGGTAATTCCACAGTGAAAATCACGGAAATTCCACAGAGTGAATCACAGTAATTCCACAGTGTGAATCACGGTAACAACACACTGAGAATCATGGTAATACCACACTGAGAATAACAGTAATTCCACAGAGTGAATCACAGTAAGTGCAGAGTGAGAATCGTGGTAATACCACACTGAGTATCACGGTAATTACACATTGTGAATCACGGTAATACCACACTGAGAATCACGGTAATTCCACAGAGTGAATCACGGTAATTCCACAGTGTGAATCACGGTAATACCACACTGAGAATCACGGTAATTCCACATTGTGAATCACGGTAATAACACACTGAGAATCATGGTAATTCCACAGTGTGAATCACGGTAATACCACACTGAGAATCATGGTAATTCCACAGTGTGAATCATGGTAATTCCACAGTGCGAATCACAGTAATACCACACTGAGAATCATGATAATTCCACACTGAGAATCACGGTAATTCCAAAGTGTGAATCACGGTAATACCACACTGAGATTCACGGTAATTCCAAAGGGTGAATCACTGTAATTCCACAGTGCGAATCACAGTAATACCAAACTGAGAATAACGGTAATTCCAAAGAGTGAATCACGGTAATTACACAGTGTGAATCACGTTAATACCACACTGAGAATGACGGTAATTCCACTGTGTGAATCACGGTAATAACACACTGAGAATCATGGTAATTCCACAGTGTGAATCACGGTAATTCCACAGTGCGAATCACAGTAATACCACACTGAGAATCAGAGTAATTCCACAGAGTGAACCACAGTAATTCCACAGTGTGAATCATGGTAATTCCACACTGAGAATCACGGTAATTCCACAGAGTGAATTACGTTAATTACACAGTGCGAACGAGGGTAATACCACACTGGGAATCACGGTAATTCCACAGAGTGAATCACGGTAATTACACAGGGAGAATCATGGTAATACCACACTGAGAATAACGGTAATTCCACAGAGTGAATCAAAGTAATTACACAGTGAGAATCGTGGTAATACCACACTGAGAATCAAGGTAATTCTACAGAGTGAATCACAGTAATTACACAGTGTGAATCATGGTAATAACTCACTGAGTATCACGGTAATTCCACAGTGCGAATCACGGTAATAACACACTGAGAATCACGGTAATTCCACAGTGTCAATCACGGTAATTCCACTGTGTGATTCATGGCAATTTTACAGTGTGAATAACGGTATGTACAAACTCAGTATCATGGTAATTCCACAGTGTGAATCACGGTAATAACACACTGAGAATCATGGTAATTCCACAGTGCGAATCATGGCAATTTCACAGTGCGAATCATGGCAATTCCTCAGTGCGAGTGATGGTAATACCACACTGAGAATCACGGTAAACCCACAGTGCGAATCATGGTAATACCACACTGAGAATCACGGTAATTCCACAGTGCGAATCCCGGTAATAACAGTGAGAATCAGTGTAATTCAAAAGTGTGAATCACGGTAATTCCACAGTGCGAATCACGGTAATTCCACAGTGCGAATCATGGTAATTCCACAGTGTGAATCACGGTAATACCACAGTGTGAATCACGGTAATCGCACACTGTGAATCATGGTAATTCCACTGAGCAAATCACTGTCATTCCACACTGTGAATCACGGTAATTCCAAAGTGTGAATCACGGTAATTCCACAGTGTGAAACACGATAATTCCGCTGAGCGAATTACGGTAATTTCACAGTGTGCATCACGATAATTCCACACTGAGAATCACGGTAATTCCACAGTGTGAATCACGGTATTTACACAGTGTGAATCACGGTAAATACACAGTGCGAATCACGGTAAATACAGAGTGTGAATCATGGTATTTCCACAGTGCGAATCACAGTAATTCCACAGTGTGAATCACGGTAATTACAGAGTGTGAATCACGGTAATTCCACAGTGTGAATCATGGTAATTTCACAGTGAGAATCACCGTAATTCCACAGTATGAATTACGGTATTTACACAGTGAGAGTCACGGTAATTCCACAGTGTGAATCACGGTAATTCCACAGTTTAAATCATGGTAATTCCACAGTGAAAATCACGGAAATACCACAGTGTGAATCAAGGTAATTACACAGTGAGAATAACGGTAATAACACACTGAGAATAACGCTAATTCGACAGTGCGAATCATGGTAATTCGAAACTGAGAATCATGGTAATTCCACACTGAGAATCACGGTAATTCCAAAGTGTGAATCACGGTAAGTACACAGTGTGAATCATGGTAATTCCACACTGAGAATCACGGTAATTCCACAGAGTGAATCACAGTAATTACACAGTGCGAATCATGGTAATACCACATTGAGAATCACGGTAATTCCACAGATTGAATCACAGTAATTACACAGTGAGAATCATGGTAATACCACACTGTGAATCACGGTAATTACATAGTGAGAATCATCGTAATTCCACAGTGTGAATCAAGGTAATTCCACAGTGTGAATCACCGTAATTCCACAGTATGAATTACGGTATTTACACAGTGAGAGTCACGGTAATTTCACAGTGTGCATCACGGTAATTCCACAGTTTAAATCATGGTAATTCCACAGTGAAAATCACGGAAATTCCACAGAGTGAATCACAGTAATTCCACAGTGTGAATCACGGTAACAACACACTGAGAATCATGGTAATACCACACTGAGAATAACAGTAATTCCACAGAGTGAATCACAGTAAGTGCAGAGTGAGAATCGTGGTAATACCACACTGAGTATCACGGTAATTACACATTGTGAATCACAGTAATACCACACTGAGAATCACGGTAATTCCACAGAGTGAATCACGGTAATTCCACAGTGTGAATCACGGTAATACCACACTGAGAATCACGGTAATTCCACATTGTGAATCACGGTAATAACACACTGAGAATCATGGTAATTCCAAGGATGAATCACGGTAATACCACACTGAGAATCATGGTAATTCCACAGTGTGAATCATGGTAATTCCACAGTGCGAATCACAGTAATACCACACTGAGAATCATGGTAATTCCACAGTGTGAATCACGGTAATTCCACAGTGCAAATCAGAGTAATACCACACTGAGAATCAGAGTAATTCCACAGAGTGAACCACAGTAATTCCACAGTGTGAATCATGGTAATTCCACACTGAGAATCACGGTAATTCCAAAGAGTGAATCACGGTAATACCACACTGAGATTCACGGTAATTCCAAAGGGTGAATCACTGTAATTCCACAGTGCGAATCACAGTAATACCAAACTGAGAATAACGGTAATTCCAAAGAGTGAATCACGGTAATTACACAGTGTGAATCACGTTAATACCACACTGAGAATGACGGTAATTCCACTGTGTGAATCACGGTAATAACACACTGAGAATCATGGTAATTCCACAGTGTGAATCACGGTAATTCCACAGTGCGAATCACAGTAATACCACACTGAGAATCACGGTAATTCCACAGAGTGAATCACAGTAATTCCACAGTGTGAATCATGGTAATTCCACACTGAGAATCACGGTAATTCCACAGAGTGAATTACGTTAATTACACAGTGAGAACGAGGGTAATACCACACTGAGAATCACGGTAATTCCACAGAGTGTATCACGGTAATTACACAGGGAGAATCATGGTAATACCACACTGAGAATAACGGTAATTCCACAGAGTGAATCAAAGTAATTACACAGTGAGAATCGTGGTAATACCACACTGAGAATCAAGGTAACTCTACAGAGTGAATCACAGTAATTACACAGTGTGAATCATGGTAATAACTCAGTGAGTATCACGGTAATTCCACAGTGCGAATCACGGTAATACCAAACTGAGAATAACGGTAATTCCAAAGAGTGAATCACGGTAATTACACAGTGTGAATCACGGTAATACCACACTGAGAATGACGGTAATTCCACTGTGTGAATCACGGTAATAACACACTGAGAATCATGGTAATTCCACAGTGTGATTCACGGTAATTCCACAGTGCGAATCACAGTAATACCACACTGAGAATCACGGTAATTCCACAGAGTGAATCACAGTAATTCCACAATGTGAATCATGGTAATTCCACACTGAGAATCACGGTAATTCCACAGAGTGAATCACGGTAATTACACAGGGAGAATCATGGTAATACCACACTGAGAATAACGGTAATTCCACAGAGTGAATCAAAGTAATTACACAGTGAGAATCATGGTAATACCACACTGAGAATCAAGGTAATTCTACAGAGTGAATCACAGTAATTCCACAGTTTGAAACACGATAATTCCGCTGAGCGAATTACGGTAATTTCACAGTGTGCATCACGATAATTCCACACTGAGAATCACGGTAATTCCACAGTGTGAATCACGGTATTTACACAGTGTGAATCATGGTAAATACACAGTGCGAATCACGGTAAATACAGATTGTGAATCATGGTATTTCCACAGTGCGAATCACAGTAATTCCACAGTGTGAATCACGGTAATTACATAGTGAGAATCATCGTAATTCCACAGTGTGAATCAAGGTAATTCCACAGTGTGAATCACCGTAATTCCACAGTATGAATTACGGTATTTACACAGTGAGAGTCACGGTAATTCCACAGTGTGAATCACAGTAATTCCACAGTGTGAATCATGGTAATTCCACACTGAGAATCACGGTAATTCCAATGTGTGAATCACGGTAATACCACACTGAGATTCACGGTAATTCGAAAGGGTGAATCACTGTAATTCCACAGTGCGAATCACAGTAATACAAAACTGAGAATAACGGTAATTCCAAAGAGTGAATCACAGTAATTACACAGTGTGAATCACGGTAATAACACACTGAGAATCATGGTAATTCCACAGTGTGAATCACGGTAATACCACACCGAGAATAACGGTAATTCCACAGTGTGGATCACGGAATTCCACAGTGTGAATCACAGTAATACCACACTGAGAATCATGGTAATTCCACAGTGTGAATCACGGTAATTCCACAGTGCAAATCAGAGTAATACCACACTGAGAATCACAGTAATTCCACAGAGTGAACCACAGTAATTCCACAGTGTGAATCATGGTAATTCCACACTGAGAATCACGGTAATTCCAAAGTGTGAATCACGGTAATACCACACTGAGATTCACGGTAATTCCAAAGGGTGAATCACTGTAATTCCACAGTGCGAATCACAGTAATACCAAACTGAGAATAACGGTAATTCCAAAGAGTGAATCACGGTAATTACACAGTGTGAATCACGTTAATACCACACTGAGAATGACGGTAATTCCACTGTGTGAATCACGGTAATAACACACTGAGAATCATGGTAATTCCACAGTGTGAATCACGGTAATTCCACAGTGCGAATCACAGTAATACCACACTGAGAATCACGGTAATTCCACAGAGTGAATCACAGTAATTCCACAGTGTGAATCATGGCAATTCCACACTGAGAATCACGGTAATTCCACAGAGTGAATTACGTTAATGACACAGTGAGAACGAGGGTAATACCACACTGAGAATCACGGTAATTCCACAGAGTGTATCACGGTAATTACACAGGGAGAATCATGGTAATACCACACTGAGAATAACGGTAATTCCACAGAGTGAATCAAAGTAATTACACAGTGAGAATCGTGGTAATACCACACTGAGAATCAAGGTAACTCTACAGAGTGAATCACAGTAATTACACAGTGTGAATCATGGTAATAACTCAGTGAGTATCACGGTAATTCCACAGTGCGAATCACAGTAATACCAAACTGAGAATAACGGTAATTCCAAAGAGTGAATCACGGTAATTACACAGTGTGAATCACGGTAATACCACACTGAGAATGACGGTAATTCCACTGTGTGAATCACGGTAATAACACACTGAGAATCATGGTAATTCCACAGTGTGATTCACGGTAATTCCACAGTGCGAATCACAGTAATACCACACTGAGAATCACGGTAATTCCACAGAGTGAATCACAGTAATTCCACAATGTGAATCATGGTAATTCCACACTGAGAATCACGGTAATTCCACAGAGTGAATCACGGTAATTACACAGGGAGAATCATGGTAATACCACACTGAGAATAACGGTAATTCCACAGAGTGAATCAAAGTAATTACACAGTGAGAATCATGGTAATACCACACTGAGAATCAAGGTAATTCTACAGAGTGAATCACAGTAATTCCACAGTTTGAAACACGATAATTCCGCTGAGCGAATTACGGTAATTTCACAGTGTGCATCACGATAATTCCACACTGAGAATCACGGTAATTCCACAGTGTGAATCACGGTATTTACACAGTGTGAATCACGGTAAATACACAGTGCGAATCACGGTAAATACAGAGTGTGAATCATGGTATTTCCACAGTGCGAATCACAGTAATTCCACAGTGTGAATCACGGTAATTACAGAGTGTGAATCACGGTAATTCCTCAGTGTGAATCATGGTAATTTCACAGTGAGAATCACCGTAATTCCACAGTATGAATTACGGTATTTACACAGTGAGAGTCACGGTAATTCCACAGTGTGAATCACGGTAATTCCACAGTTTAAATCATGGTAATTCCACAGTGAAAATCACGGAAATACCACAGTGTGAATCAAGGTAATTACACAGTGAGAATAACGGTAATAACACACTGAGAATAACGCTAATTCGACAGTGCGAATCATGGTAATTCGAAACTGAGAATCATGGTAATTCCACACTGAGAATCACGGTAATTCCAAAGTGTGAATCACGGTAAGTACACAGTGCGAATCATGGTAATACCACATTGAGAATCACGGTAATTCCACAGATTGAATCACAGTAATTACACAGTGAGAATCATGGTAATACCACACTGTGAATCACGGTAATTACATAGTGAGAATCATCGTAATTCCACAGTGTGAATCAAGGTAATTCCACAGTGTGAATCACCGTAATTCCACAGTATGAATTACGGTATTTACACAGTGAGAGTCACGGTAATTCCACAGTGTGCATCACGGTAATTCCACAGTTTAAATCATGGTAATTCCACAGTGAAAATCACGGAAATTCCACAGAGTGAATCACAGTAATTCCACAGTGTGAATCACGGTAACAACACACTGAGAATCATGGTAATACCACACTGAGAATAACAGTAATTCCACAGAGTGAATCACAGTAAGTGCAGAGTGAGAATCGTGGTAATACCACACTGAGTATCACGGTAATTACACATTGTGAATCACAGTAATACCACACTGAGAATCACGGTAATTCCACAGAGTGAATCACGCTAATTCCACAGTGTGAATCACGGTAATACCACACTGAGAATCACGGTAATTCCACATTGTGAATCACGGTAATAACACACTGAGAATCATGGTAATTCCAAGGATGAATCACGGTAATACCACACTGAGAATCATGGTAATTCCACAGTGTGAATCATGGTAATTCCACAGTGCGAATCACAGTAATACCACACTGAGAATCATGGTAATTCCACAGTGTGAATCATGGTAATTCCACAGTGAAAATCACGGAAATACCACAGTGTGAATCAAGGTAATTACACAGTGAGAATAACGGTAATAACACACTGAGAATAACGCTAATTCGACAGTGCGAATCATGGTAATTCGAAACTGAGAATCATGGTAATTCCACACTGAGAATCACGGTAATTCCAAAGTGTGAATCACGGTAAGTACACAGTGTGAATCATGGTAATTCCACACTGAGAATCACGGTAATTCCACAGAGTGAATCACAGTAATTACACAGTGCGAATCATGGTAATACCACATTGAGAATCACGGTAATTCCACAGATTGAATCACAGTAATTACAGAGTGAGAATCATGGTAATACCACACTGTGAATCACGGTAATTACATAGTGAGAATCATCGTAATTCCACAGTGTGAATCAAGGTAATTCCACAGTGTGAATCACCGTAATTCCACAGTATGAATTACGGTATTTACACAGTGAGAGTCACGGTAATTTCACAGTGTGCATCACGGTAATTCCACAGTTTAAATCACGGAAATTCCACAGAGTGAATCACAGTAATTCCACAGTGTGAATCACGGTAACAACACACTGAGAATCATGGTAATACCAAACTGAGAATAACAGTAATTCCACAGAGTGAATCACAGTAAGTGCAGAGTGAGAATCGTGGTAATACCACACTGAGTATCACGGTAATTACACATTGTGAATCACAGTAATACCACACTGAGAATCACGGTAATTCCACAGAGTGAATCACGGTAATTCCACAGTGTGAATCACGGTAATACCACACTGAGAATCACGGTAATTCCACATTGTGAATCACGGTAATAACACACTGAGAATCATGGTAATTCCAAGGATGAATCACGGTAATACCACACTGAGAATCATGGTAATTCCACAGTGTGAATCATGGTAATTCCACAGTGCGAATCACAGTAATACCACACTGAGAATCATGGTAATTCCACAGTGTGAATCACGGTAATTCCACAGTGCAAATCAGAGTAATACCACACTGAGAATCAGAGTAATTCCACAGAGTGAACCACAGTAATTCCACAGTGTGAATCATGGTAATTCCACACTGAGAATCACGGTAATTCCAAAGAGTGAATCACGGTAATACCACACTGAGATTCACGGTAATTCCAAAGGGTGAATCACTGTAATTCCACAGTGCGAATCACAGTAATACCAAACTGAGAATAACGGTAATTCCAAAGAGTGAATCACGGTAATTACACAGTGTGAATCACGATAATACCACACTGAGAATGACGGTAATTCCACTGTGTGAATCACGGTAATAACACACTGAGAATCATGGTAATTCCACAGTGTGAATCACGGTAATTCCACAGTGCGAATCACAGTAATACCACACTGAGAATCACGGTAATTCCACAGAGTGAATCACAGTAATTCCACAGTGTGAATCATGGTAATTCCACACTGAGAATCACGGTAATTCCACAGAGTGAATTACGTTAATTACACAGTGAGAACGAGGGTAATACCACACTGAGAATCACGGTAATTCCACAGAGTGTATCACGGTAATTACACAGGGAGAATCATGGTAATACCACACTGAGAATAACGGTAATTCCACAGAGTGAATCAAAGTAATTACACAGTGAGAATCGTGGTAATACCACACTGAGAATCAAGGTAACTCTACAGAGTGAATCACAGTAATTACACAGTGTGAATCATGGTAATAACTCAGTGAGTATCACGGTAATTCCACAGTGCGAATCACGGTAATACCAAACTGAGAATAACGGTAATTCCAAAGAGTGAATCACGGTAATTACACAGTGTGAATCACGGTAATACCACACTGAGAATGACGGTAATTCCACTGTGTGAATCACGGTAATAACACACTGAGAATCATGGTAATTCCACAGTGTGATTCACGGTAATTCCACAGTGCGAATCACAGTAATACCACACTGAGAATCACGGTAATTCCACAGAGTGAATCACAGTAATTCCACAATGTGAATCATGGTAATTCCACACTGAGAATCACGGTAATTCCACAGAGTGAATCACGGTAATTACACAGGGAGAATCATGGTAATACCACACTGAGAATAACGGTAATTCCAGAGAGTGAATCAAAGTAATTACACAGTGAGAATCATGGTAATACCACACTGAGAATCAAGGTAATTCTACAGAGTGAATCACAGTAATTCCACAGTTTGAAACACGATAATTCCGCTGAGCGAATTACGGTAATTTCACAGTGTGCATCACGATAATTCCACACTGAGAATCACGGTAATTCCACAGTGTGAATCACGGTATTTACACAGTGTGAATCATGGTAAATACACAGTGCGAATCACGGTAAATACAGATTGTGAATCATGGTATTTCCACAGTGCGAATCACAGTAATTCCACAGTGTGAATCACGGTAATTACATAGTGAGAATCATCGTAATTCCACAGTGTGAATCAAGGTAATTCCACAGTGTGAATCACCGTAATTCCACAGTATGAATTACGGTATTTACACAGTGAGAGTCACGGTAATTCCACAGTGTGAATCACAGTAATTCCACAGTGTGAATCATGGTAATTCCACACTGAGAATCACGGTAATTCCAATGTGTGAATCACGGTAATACCACACTGAGATTCACGGTAATTCGAAAGGGTGAATCACTGTAATTCCACAGTGCGAATCACAGTAATACAAAACTGAGAATAACGGTAATTCCAAAGAGTGAATCACAGTAATTACACAGTGTGAATCACGGTAATAACACACTGAGAATCATGGTAATTCCACAGTGTGAATCACGGTAATACCACACCGAGAATAATGGTAATTCCACAGTGTGGATCACGGAATTCCACAGTGTGAATCACAGTAATACCACACTGAGAATCATGGTAATTCCACAGTGTGAATCACGGTAATTCCACAGTGCAAATCAGAGTAATACCACACTGAGAATCACAGTAATTCCACAGAGTGAACCACAGTAATTCCACAGTGTGAATCATGGTAATTCCACACTGAGAATCACGGTAATTCCAAAGTGTGAATCACGGTAATACCACACTGAGATTCACGGTAATTCCAAAGGGTGAATCACTGTAATTCCACAGTGCGAATCACAGTAATACCAAACTGAGAATAACGGTAGTTCCAAAGAGTGAATCACGGTAATTACACAGTGTGAATCACGTTAATACCACACTGAGAATGACGGTAATTCCACTGTGTGAATCACGGTAATAACACACTGAGAATCATGGTAATTCCACAGTGTGAATCACGGTAATTCCACAGTGCGAATCACAGTAATACCACACTGAGAATCACGGTAATTACACAGAGTGAATCACAGTAATTCCACAGTGTGAATCATGGCAATTCCACACTGAGAATCACGGTAATTCCACAGAGTGAATTACGTTAATGACACAGTGAGAACGAGGGTAATACCACACTGAGAATCACGGTAATTCCACAGAGTGTATCACGGTAATTACACAGGGAGAATCATGGTAATACCACACTGAGAATAACGGTAATTCCACAGAGTGAATCAAAGTAATTACACAGTGAGAATCATGGTAATACCACACTGAGAATCAAGGTAATTCTACAGAGTGAATCACAGTAATTCCACAGTTTGAAACACGATAATTCCGCTGAGCGAATTACGGTAATTTCACAGTGTGCATCACGATAATTCCACACTGAGAATCACGGTAATTCCACAGTGTGAATCACGGTATTTACACAGTGTGAATCACGGTAAATACACAGTGCGAATCACGGTAAATACAGAGTGTGAATCATGGTATTTCCACAGTGCGAATCACAGTAATTCCACAGTGTGAATCACGGTAATTACAGAGTGTGAATCACGGTAATTCCTCAGTGTGAATCATGGTAATTTCACAGTGAGAATCACCGTAATTCCACAGTATGAATTACGGTATTTACACAGTGAGAGTGACGGTAATTCCACAGTGTGAATCACCGTAATTCCACAGTTTAAATCATGGTAATTCCACAGTGAAAATCACGGAAATACCACAGTGTGAATCAAGGTAATTACACAGTGAGAATAACGGTAATAACACACTGAGAATAACGCTAATTCGACAGTGCGAATCATGGTAATTCGAAACTGAGAATCATGGTAATTCCACACTGAGAATCACGGTAATTCCAAAGTGTGAATCACGGTAAGTACACAGTGCGAATCATGGTAATACCACATTGAGAATCACGGTAATTCCACAGATTGAATCACAGTAATTACACAGTGAGAATCATGGTAATACCACACTGTGAATCACGGTAATTACATAGTGAGAATCATCGTAATTCCACAGTGTGAATCAAGGTAATTCCACAGTGTGAATCACCGTAATTCCACAGTATGAATTACGGTATTTACACAGTGAGAGTCACGGTAATTCCACAGTGTGCATCACGGTAATTCCACAGTTTAAATCATGGTAATTCCACAGTGAAAATCACGGAAATTCCACAGAGTGAATCACAGTAATTCCACAGTGTGAATCACGGTAACAACACACTGAGAATCATGGTAATACCACACTGAGAATAACAGTAATTCCACAGAGTGAATCACAGTAAGTGCAGAGTGAGAATCGTGGTAATACCACACTGAGTATCACGGTAATTACACATTGTGAATCACAGTAATACCACACTGAGAATCACGGTAATTCCACAGAGTGAATCACGCTAATTCCACAGTGTGAATCACGGTAATACCACACTGAGAATCACGGTAATTCCACATTGTGAATCACGGTAATAACACACTGAGAATCATGGTAATTCCAAGGATGAATCACGGTAATACCACACTGAGAATCATGGTAATTCCACAGTGTGAATCATGGTAATTCCACAGTGCGAATCACAGTAATACCACACTGAGAATCATGGTAATTCCACAGTGTGAATCACGGTAATTCCACAGTGCAAATCAGAGTAATACCACACTGAGAATCACAGTAATTCCACAGTGTGAATCACAGTAATTCCACAAGGTGAATCATGGTAATTCCACACTGAGAATCACGGTAATTCCAAAGTGTGAATCACTGTAATTCCACAGTGCGAATCACAGTAATACCAAACTGAGAATAACGGTAATTCCAAAGAGTGAATCACGGTAATTACACAGTGTGAATCACGTTAATACCACACTGAGAATGACGGTAATTCCACTGTGTGAATCACGGTAATAACACACTGAGAATCATGGTAATTCCACAGTGTGAATCACGGTAATTCCACAGTGCGAATCACAGTAATACCACACTGAGAATCACAGTAATTCCACAGAGTGAATCACAGTAATTCCACAGTGTGAATCATGGTAATTCCACACTGAGAATCACGGTAATTCCACAGAGTGAATTACGTTAATTACACAGTGAGAACGAGGGTAATACCACACTGAGAATCACGGTAATTCCACAGAGTGTATCACGGTAATTACACAGGGAGAATCATGGTAATACCACACTGAGAATAACGGTAATTCCACAGAGTGAATCAAAGTAATTACACAGTGAGAATCGTGGTAATACCACACTGAGAATCAAGGTAACTCTACAGAGTGAATCACAGTAATTACACAGTGTGAATCATGGTAATAACTCAGTGAGTATCACGGTAATTCCACAGTGCGAATCACGGTAATACCAAACTGAGAATAACGGTAATTCCAAAGAGTGAATCACGGTAATTACACAGTGTGAATCACGGTAATACCACACTGAGAATGACGGTAATTCCGCTGTGTGAATCACGGTAATAACACACTGAGAATCATGGTAATTCCACAGTGTGATTCACGGTAATTCCACAGTGCGAATCACAGTAATACCACACTGAGAATCACGGTAATTCCACAGAGTGAATTACGTTAATGACACAGTGAGAATCATGGTAATTCCACACTGAGAATCACGGTAATTCCACAGAGTGAATCACGGGAATTACACAGGGAGAATCATGGTAATACCACACTGAGAATAACGGTAATTCCACAGAGTGAATCAAAGTAATTACACAGTGAGAATCATGGTAATACCACACTGAGAATCAAGGTAATTCTACAGAGTGAATCACAGTAATTCCACAGTTTGAAACACGATAATTCCGCTGAGCGAATTACGGTAATTTCACAGTGTGCATCACGATAATTCCACACTGAGAATCACGGTAATTCCACAGTGTGAATCACGGTATTTACACAGTGTGAATCACGGTAAATACACAGTGCGAATCACGGTAAATACAGAGTGTGAATCATGGTATTTCCACAGTGCGAATCACAGTAATTCCACAGTGTGAATCACGGTAATTACATAGTGAGAATCATCGTAATTCCACAGTGTGAATCAAGGTAATTCCACAGTGTGAATCACCGTAATTCCACAGTATGAATTACGGTATTTACACAGTGAGAGTCACGGTAATTCCACAGTGTGAATCACAGTAATTCCACAGTGTGAATCATGGTAATTCCACACTGAGAATCACGGTAATTCCAATGTGTGAATCACGGTAATACCACACTGAGATTCACGGTAATTCGAAAGGGTGAATCACTGTAATTCCACAGTGCGAATCACAGTAATACAAAACTGAGAATAACGGTAATTCCAAAGAGTGAATCACAGTAATTACACAGTGTGAATCACGGTAATAACACACTGAGAATCATGGTAATTCCACAGTGTGAATCACGGTAATACCACACCGAGAATAATGGTAATTCCACAGTGTGGATCACGGAATTCCACAGTGTGAATCACAGTAATACCACACTGAGAATCATGGTAATTCCACAGTGTGAATCACGGTAATTCCACAGTGCAAATCAGAGTAATACCACACTGAGAATCACAGTAATTCCACAGAGTGAACCACAGTAATTCCACAGTGTGAATCATGGTAATTCCACACTGAGAATCACGGTAATTCCAAAGTGTGAATCACGGTAATACCACACTGAGATTCACGGTAATTCCAAAGGGTGAATCACTGTAATTCCACAGTGCGAATCACAGTAATACCAAACTGAGAATAACGGTAATTCCAAAGAGTGAATCACGGTAATTACACAGTGTGAATCACGTTAATACCACACTGAGAATGACGGTAATTCCACTGTGTGAATCACGGTAATAACACACTGAGAATCATGGTAATTCCACAGTGTGAATCACGGTAATTCCACACTGCGAATCACAGTAATACCACACTGAGAATCACGGTAATTCCACAGAGTGAATCACAGTAATTCCACAGTGTGAATCATGGTAATTCCACACTGAGAATCAGGGTAATTCCACAGAGTGAATTACGTTAATGACACAGTGAGAACGAGGGTAATACCACACTGAGAATCACGGTAATTCCACAGAGTGTATCACGGTAATTACACAGGGAGAATCATGGTAATACCACACTGAGAATAACGGTAATTCCACAGAGTGAATCAAAGTAATTACACAGTGAGAATCGTGGTAATACCACACTGAGAATCAAGGTAACTCTACAGAGTGAATCACAGTAATTACACAGTGTGAATCATGGTAATAACTCAGTGAGTATCACGGTAATTCCACAGTGCGAATCACGGTAATACCAAACTGAGAATAACGGTAATTCCAAAGAGTGAATCACGGTAATTACACAGTGTGAATCACGGTAATACCACACTGAGAATGACGGTAATTCCACTGTGTGAATCACGGTAATAACACACTGAGAATCATGGTAATTCCACAGTGTGATTCACGGTAATTCCACAGTGCGAATCACAGTAATACCACACTGAGAATCACGGTAATTCCACAGAGTGAATCACAGTAATTCCACAATGTGAATCATGGTAATTCCACACTGAGAATCACGGTAATTCCACAGAGTGAATCACGGTAATTACACAGGGAGAATCATGGTAATACCACACTGAGAATAACGGTAATTCCACAGAGTGAATCAAAGTAATTACACAGTGAGAATCAAGGTAATTCTACAGAGTGAATCACAGTAATTCCACAGTTTGAAACACGATAATTCCGCTGAGCGAATTACGGTAATTTCACAGTGTGCATCACGATAATTCCACACTGAGAATCACGGTAATTCCACAGTGTGAATCACGGTATTTACACAGTGTGAATCACGGTAAATACACAGTGCGAATCACGGTAAATACAGAGTGTGAATCATGGTATTTCCACAGTGCGAATCACAGTAATTCCACAGTGTGAATCACGGTAATTACAGAGTGTGAATCACGGTAATTCCTCAGTGTGAATCATGGTAATTTCACAGTGAGAATCACCGTAATTCCACAGTATGAATTACGGTATTTACACAGTGAGAGTCACGGTAATTCCACAGTGTGAATCACGGTAATTCCACAGTTTAAATCATGGTAATTCCACAGTGAAAATCACGGAAATACCACAGTGTGAATCAAGGTAATTACACAGTGAGAATAACGGTAATAACACACTGAGAATAACGCTAATTCGACAGTGCGAATCATGGTAATTCGAAACTGAGAATCATGGTAATTCCACACTGAGAATCACGGTAATTCCAAAGTGTGAATCACGGTAAGTACACAGTGTGAATCATGGTAATTCCACACTGAGAATCACGGTAATTCCACGGAGTGAATCACAGTAATTACACAGTTCGAATCATGGTAATACCACATTGAGAATCACGGTAATTCCACAGATTGAATCACAGTAATTACAGAGTGAGAATCATGGTAATACCACACTGTGAATCACGGTAATTACATAGTGAGAATCATCGTAATTCCACAGTGTGAATCAAGGTAATTCCACAGTGTGAATCACCGTAATTCCACAGTATGAATTACGGTATTTACACAGTGAGAGTCACGGTAATTCCACAGTGTGCATCACGGTAATTCCACAGTTTAAATCATGGTAATTCCACAGTGAAAATCACGGAAATTCCACAGAGTGAATCACAGTAATTCCACAGTGTGAATCACGGTAACAACACACTGAGAATCATGGTAATACCACACTGAGAATAACAGTAATTCCACAGAGTGAATCACAGTAAGTGCAGAGTGAGAATCGTGGTAATACCACACTGAGTATCACGGTAATTACACATTGTGAATCACAGTAATACCACACTGAGAATCACGGTAATTCCACAGAGTGAATCACGCTAATTCCACAGTGTGAATCACGGTAATACCACACTGAGAATCACGGTAATTCCACATTGTGAATCACGGTAATACCACAGTGTGAATCATGGTAATTCCACAGTGTGAATCATGGTAATTCCACAGTGCGAATCACAGTAATACCACACTGAGAATCATGGTAATTCCACAGTGTGAATCACAGTAATTCCACAGTGTGAATCATGGTAATTCCACACTGAGAATCACAGTAATTCCAAAGTGTGAATCACGGTAATACCACACTGAGATTCACGGTAATTCCAAAGGGTGAATCACTGTAATTCCACAGTGCGAATCACAGTAATACCAAACTGAGAATAACGGTAATTCCAAAGAGTGAATCACAGTAATTACACAGTGTGAATCACGGTAATAACACACTGAGAATCATGGTAATTCCACAGTGTGAATCACGGTAATACCACACTGAGAATAATGGTAATTCCACAGTGTGAATCACGGTAATTCCACAGTGCGAATCACAGTAATACCACACTGAGAATCATGGTAATTCCACAGTGTGAATCACGGTAATTCCACAGTGCAAATCAGAGTAATACCACACTGAGAATCAGAGTAATTGCACAGAGTGAACCACAGTAATTCCACAGTGTGAATCATGGTAATTCCACACTGAGAATCACGGTAATTCCAAAGTGTGAATCACGGTAATACCACACTGAGATTCACGGTAATTCCAAAGGGTGAATCACTGTAATTCCACAGTGCGAATCACAGTAATACCAAACTGAGAATAACGGTAATTCCAAAGAGTGAATCACGGTAATTACACAGTGTGAATCACGTTAATACCACACTGAGAATGACGGTAATTCCACTGTGTGAATCATGGTAATACAAAACTGAGAATAACGGTAATTCCAAAGAGTGAATCACAGTAATTACACAGTGTGAATCACGGTAATAACACACTGAGAATCATGGTAATTCCACAGTGTGAATCACGGTAATACCACACTGAGAATAATGGTAATTCCACAGTGTGGATCACGGTAATTCCACAGTGCGAATCACAGTAATACCACACTGAGAATCATGGTAATTCCACAGTGTGAATCACAGTAATTCCACAGTGCAAATCAGAGTAATACCACACTGAGAATCAGAGTAATTCCACAGAGTGAACCACAGTAATTCCACAGTGTGAATCATGGTAATTCCACACTGAGAATCACGGTAATTCCAAAGTGTGAATCACGGTAATACCACACTGAGATTCACGGTAATTCCAAAGGGTGAATCACTGTAATTCCACAGTGCGAATCACAGTAATACCAAACTGAGAATAACGGTAATTCCAAAGAGTGAATCACGGTAATTACACAGTGTGAATCACGTTAATACCACACTGAGAATGACGGTAATTCCACTGTGTGAATCACGGTAATAACACACTGAGAATCATGGTAATTCCACAGTGTGAATCACGGTAATTCCACAGTGCGAATCACAGTAATACCACACTGAGAATCACGGTAATTCCACAGAGTGAATCACAGTAATTCCACAGTGTGAATCATGGTAATTCCACACTGAGAATCACGGTAATTCCACAGAGTGAATTACGTTAATTACACAGTGAGAACGAGGGTAATACCACACTGAGAATCACGGTAATTCCACAGAGTGTATCACGGTAATTACACAGGGAGAATCATGGTAATACCACACTGAGAATAACGGTAATTCCACAGAGTGAATCAAAGTAATTACACAGTGAGAATCGTGGTAATACCACACTGAGAATCAAGGTAACTCTACAGAGTGAATCACAGTAATTACACAGTGTGAATCATGGTAATAACTCAGTGAGTATCACGGTAATTCCACAGTGCGAATCACGGTAATACCAAACTGAGAATAACGGTAATTCCAAAGAGTGAATCACGGTAATTACACAGTGTGAATCACGATAATACCACACTGAGAATGACGGTAATTCCACTGTGTGAATCACGGTAATAACACACTGAGAATCATGGTAATTCCACAGTGTGATTCACGGTAATTCCACAGTGCGAATCACAGTAATACCACACTGAGAATCACGGTAATTCCACAGAGTGAATCACAGTAATTCCACAATGTGAATCATGGTAATTCCACACTGAGAATCACGGTAATTCCACAGAGTGAATCACGGTAATTACACAGGGAGAATCATGGTAATACCACACTGAGAATAATGGTAATTCCACAGAGTGAATCAAAGTAATTACACAGTGAGAATCGTGGTAATACCACACTGAGAATCAAGGTAATTCTACAGAGTGAATCACAGTAATTCCACAGTGTGAAACACGATAATTCCGCTGAGCGAATCACGGTAATTTCACAGTGTGCATCACGATAATTCCACACTGAGAATCACGGTAATTCCACAGTGTGAATCACGGTATTTACACAGTGTGAATCACGGTAAATATACAGTGCGAATCATGGTAAATACAGAGTGTGAATCATGCTATTTCCACAGTGCGAATCACAGTAATTCCACAGTGTGAATCACGGTAATTACAGAGTGTGAATCACGGTAATTCCACAGTGTGAATCATGGTAATTTCACAGTGAGAATCACGGTAATTCCACAGTGTGAATCAAGGTAATTCCACAGTGTGAATCACCGTAATTCCACAGTATGAATTACGGTATTTACACAGTGAGAGTCACGGTAATTCCACAGTGTGAATCACGGTAATTCCACAGTGCGAATCACAGTAATACCACACTGAGAATCATGGTAATTCCACAGTGTGAATCACGGTAATTCCACAGTGTGCATCACGATAATTCCACACTGAGAATCACGGTAATTCCACAGTGTGAATCACGGTATTTACACAGTGTGAATCACGGTAAATATACAGTGCGAATCATGGTAAATACAGAGTGTGAATCATGCTATTTCCACAGTGCGAATCACAGTAATTCCACAGTGTGAATCACGGTAATTACAGAGTGTGAATCACGGTAATTCCACAGTGTGAATCATGGTAATTTCACAGTGAGAATCACGGTAATTCCACAGTGTGAATCAAGGTAATTCCACAGTGTGAATCACCGTAATTCCACAGTATGAATTACGGTATTTACACAGTGAGAGTCACGGTAATTCCACAGTGTGAATCACGGTAATTCCACAGTGCGAATCACAGTAATACCACACTGAGAATCATGGTAATTCCACAGTGTGAATCACGGTAATTCCACAGTGCAAATCAGAGTAATACCACACTGAGAATCAGAGTAATTCCACAGAGTGAACCACAGTAATTCCACAGTGTGAATCATGGTAATTCCACACTGAGAATCACGGTAATTCCAAAGTGTGAATCATGGTAATACCACACTGAGATTCACGGTAATTCCAAAGGGTGAATCACTGTAATTCCACAGTGCGAATCACAGTAATACCAAAGTGAGAATAACGGTAATTCCAAAGAGTGAATCACGGTAATTACACAGTGTGAATCACGGTAATCGCACACTGTGAATCATGGTATTCCACACTGTGAATCATGGTAATTCCACTGAGCAAATCACGGTAATTCCACACAGTGAATCACGGTAATTCCAAAGTGTGAATCACGGTAATTCCACAGTGTGAAACACGATAATTCCGCTGAGCGAATCACGGTAATTCCACAGTGTGCATCACGGTATTTGCACAGTGTGAATCACGGTAAAAACACAGTGCGAATCACGTAAATACAGAGTGTGAATCATGGTATTTCCACAGTGCGAATCACAGTAATTCCACAGTGTGAATCACGGTAATAACAGAGTGTGAATCACGGTAATTCCACAGTGTGAATCATGGTAATTTCACAGTGAGAATCACGGTAATTCCACAGTGTGAATCAAGGTAATTCCACAGTGTGAATCACCGTAATTCCACAGTATGAATTACGGTATTTACACAGTGAGAGTCACGGTAATTACACAGTGTGAATCACGGTAATTCCACAGTTTAAATCATG
Source organism: Isurus oxyrinchus (assembly GCA_026770705.1). NCBI lineage: Eukaryota > Metazoa > Chordata > Chondrichthyes > Lamniformes > Lamnidae > Isurus > Isurus oxyrinchus. The sequence continues at coordinate 139,206 of JANJGN010001095.1, forward strand.
GTAATTCCACAGTGAAAATCACGGAAATACCACAGTGTGAATCAAGGTAATTACACAGTGAGAATAACGGTAATAACACACTGAGAATAACGCTAATTCGACAGTGCGAATCATGGTAATTCGAAACTGAGAATCATGGTAATTCCACACTGAGAATCACGGTAATTCCAAAGTGTGAATCACGGTAAGTACACAGTGTGAATCATGGTAATTCCACACTGAGAATCACGGTAATTCCACAGAGTGAATCACAGTAATTACACAGTGCGAATCATGGTAATACCACATTGAGAATCACGGTAATTCCACAGATTGAATCACAGTAATTACAGAGTGAGAATCATGGTAATACCACACTGTGAATCACGGTAATTACATAGTGAGAATCATCGTAATTCCACAGTGTGAATCAAGGTAATTCCACAGTGTGAATCACCGTAATTCCACAGTATGAATTACGGTATTTACACAGTGAGAGTCACGGTAATTCCACAGTGTGCATCACGGTAATTCCACAGTTTAAATCATGGTAATTCCACAGTGAAAATCACGGAAATTCCACAGAGTGAATCACAGTAATTCCACAGTGTGAATCACGGTAACAACACACTGAGAATCATGGTAATACCACACTGAGAATAACAGTAATTCCACAGAGTGAATCACAGTAAGTGCAGAGTGAGAATCGTGGTAATACCACACTGAGTATCACGGTAATTACACATTGTGAATCACAGTAATACCACACTGAGAATCACGGTAATTCCACAGAGTGAATCACGCTAATTCCACAGTGTGAATCACGGTAATACCACACTGAGAATCACGGTAATTCCACATTGTGAATCACGGTAATACCACACTGAGAATCATGGTAATTCCACAGTGTGAATCATGGTAATTCCACAGTGCGAATCACAGTAATACCACACTGAGAATCATGGTAATTCCACAGTGTGAATCACGGTAATTCCACACTGCAAATCAGAGTAATACCACACTGAGAATCACAGTTATTCCACAGTGTGAATCACAGTAATTCCACAGTGTGAATCATGGTAATTCCACACTGAGAATCACAGTAATTCCAAAGTGTGAATCACGGTAATACCACACTGAGATTCACGGTAATTCGAAAGGGTGAATCACTGTAATTCCACAGTGCGAATCACAGTAATACAAAACTGAGAATAACGGTAATTCCAAAGAGTGAATCACAGTAATTACACAGTGTGAATCACGGTAATAACACACTGAGAATCATGGTAATTCCACAGTGTGAATCACGGTAATACCACACTGAGAATAATGGTAATTCCACAGTGTGAATCACGGTAATTCCACAGTGCGAATCACAGTAATACCACACTGAGAATCATGGTAATTCCACAGTGTGAATCACGGTAATTCCACAGTGCAAATCAGAGTAATACCACACTGAGAATCAGAGTAATTCCACAGAGTGAACCACAGTAATTCCACAGTGTGAATCATGGTAATTCCACACTGAGAATCACGGTAATTCCAAAGTGTGAATCACGGTAATACCACACTGAGATTCACGGTAATTCCAAAGGGTGAATCACTGTAATTCCACAGTGCGAATCACAGTAATACCAAACTGAGAATAACGGTAATTCCAAAGAGTGAATCACGGTAATTACACAGTGTGAATCACGTTAATACCACACTGAGAATGACGGTAATTCCACTGTGTGAATCATGGTAATACAAAACTGAGAATAACGGTAATTCCAAAGAGTGAATCACAGTAATTACACAGTGTGAATCACGGTAATAACACACTGAGAATCATGGTAATTCCACAGTGTGAATCACGGTAATACCACACTGAGAATAATGGTAATTCCACAGTGTGGATCACGGTAATTCCACAGTGCGAATCACAGTAATACCACACTGAGAATCATGGTAATTCCACAGTGTGAATCACAGTAATTCCACAGTGCAAATCAGAGTAATACCACACTGAGAATCAGAGTAATTCCACAGAGTGAACCACAGTAATTCCACAGTGTGAATCATGGTAATTCCACACTGAGAATCACGGTAATTCCAAAGTGTGAATCACGGTAATACCACACTGAGATTCACGGTAATTCCAAAGGGTGAATCACTGTAATTCCACAGTGCGAATCACAGTAATACCAAACTGAGAATAACGGTAATTCCAAAGAGTGAATCACGGTAATTACACAGTGTGAATCACGTTAATACCACACTGAGAATGACGGTAATTCCACTGTGTGAATCACGGTAATAACACACTGAGAATCATGGTAATTCCACAGTGTGAATCACGGTAATTCCACAGTGCGAATCACAGTAATACCACACTGAGAATCACGGTAATTCCACAGAGTGAATCACAGTAATTCCACAGTGTGAATCATGGTAATTCCACACTGAGAATCACGGTAATTCCACAGAGTGAATTACGTTAATTACACAGTGAGAACGAGGGTAATACCACACTGAGAATCACTTTAATTCCACAGAGTGTATCACGGTAATTACACAGGGAGAATCATGGTAATACCACACTGAGAATAACGGTAATTCCACAGAGTGAATCAAAGTAATTACACAGTGAGAATCGTGGTAATACCACACTGAGAATCAAGGTAACTCTACAGAGTGAATCACAGTAATTACACAGTGTGAATCATGGTAATAACTCAGTGAGTATCACGGTAATTCCACAGTGCGAATCACGGTAATACCAAACTGAGAATAACGGTAATTCCAAAGAGTGAATCACGGTAATTACACAGTGTGAATCACGATAATACCACACTGAGAATGACGGTAATTCCACTGTGTGAATCACGGTAATAACACACTGAGAATCATGGTAATTCCACAGTGTGATTCACGGTAATTCCACAGTGCGAATCACAGTAATACCACACTGAGAATCACGGTAATTCCACAGAGTGAATCACAGTAATTCCACAATGTGAATCATGGTAATTCCACACTGAGAATCACGGTAATTCCACAGAGTGAATCACGGTAATTACACAGGGAGAATCATGGTAATACCACACTGAGAATAATGGTAATTCCACAGAGTGAATCAAAGTAATTACACAGTGAGAATCGTGGTAATACCACACTGAGAATCAAGGTAATTCTACAGAGTGAATCACAGTAATTCCACAGTGTGAAACACGATAATTCCGCTGAGCGAATCACGGTAATTTCACAGTGTGCATCACGATAATTCCACACTGAGAATCACGGTAATTCCACCGTGTGAATCATTTACACATGTGTGAATCACGGTAAATATACAGTGCAAATCATGGTAAATACAGAGTGTGAATCATGCTATTTTCCACAGTGCGAATCACAGTAATTCCACAGTGTGAATCACGGTAATTACAGAGTGTGAATCACGTAATTCCCACAGTGTGAATCATGGTAATTTCACAGTGAGAATCACGGTAATTCCACAGTGTGAATCAAGGTAATTCCACAGTGTGAATCACCCGTAATTCCACAGTATGAATTACGGTATTTACACAGTGAGAGTCACGGTATGTTCCCACAGTGTGAATCACGGTACTTTCCACAGTGCGAATCACAGTAATACACACTGAGAATCATGGTAATTCCACAGTGTGAATCACGGTAATTCCACAGTGCAAATCAGAGTAATACCACACTGAGAATCAGAGTAATTCCACAGAGTGAACCACAGTAATTCCACAGTGTGAATCATGGTAATTCCACACTGAGAATCACGGTAATTCCAAAGTGTGAATCATGGTAATACCACACTGAGATTCACGGTAATTCCAAAGGGTGAATCACTGTAATTCCACAGTGCGAATCACAGTAATACCAAAGTGAGAATAACGGTAATTCCAAAGAGTGAATCACGGTAATTGCACAGTGTGAATCACGGTAATCGCACACTGTGAATCATGGTATTCCACACTGTGAATCATGGTAATTCCAATGAGCAAATCACGGTAATTCCACACAGTGAATCACGGTAATTCCAAAGTGTGAATCACGGTAATTCCACAGTGTGAAACACGATAATTCCGCTGAGCGAATCACGGTAATTCCAAAGTGTGCATCACGGTATTTGCACAGTGTGAATCACGGTAAAAACACAGTGCGAATCACGTAAATACAGAGTGTGAATCATGGTATTTCCACAGTGCGAATCACAGTAATTCCACAGTGTGAATCACGGTAATTACAGAGTGTGAATCACGGTAATTCCACAGTGTGAATCATGGTAATTTCACAGTGAGAATCACGGTAATTCCACAGTGTGAATCAAGGTAATTCCACAGTGTGAATCACCGTAATTCCACAGTATGAATTACGGTATTTACACAGTGAGAGTCACGGTAATTCCACAGTGTGAATCACGGTAATTCCACAGTTTAAATCATGGTAATTCCACAGTGAAAATCACGGAAATACCACAGTGTGAATCAAGGTAATTACACAGTGAGAATAACGGTAATAACACACTGAGAATAACGCTAATTCCACAGTGCGAATCATGGTAATTCGAAACTGAGAATCATGGTAATTCCACACTGAGAATCACGGTAATTCCAAAGTGTGAATCACGGTAAGTGCACCGTGTGAATCATGGTAATTCCACACTGAGAATCACGGTAATTCCACAGAGTGAATCACAGTAATTACACAGTGCGAATCATGGTAATACCACATTGAGAATCACGGTAATTCCACAGATTGAATCACAGTAATTCCACAGTGTGAATCACGGTAACAACACACTGAGAATCATGGTAATACCACACTGAGAATAACAGTAATTCCACAGAGTGAATCACAGTAAGTGCAGAGTGAGAATCGTGGTAATACCACACTGAGTATCACGGTAATTACACAGTGTGAATCACAGTAATACCACACTGAGAATCACGGTAATTCCACAGAGTGAATCACGGTAATTCCACAGTGTGAATCACGGTAATAGCACACTGAGAATCATGGTAATTCCACATTGTGAATCTCGGTAATAACACACTGAGAATCATGGTAATTCCACAGTGTGAATCACGTTAATACCACACTGAGAATCATGGTAATTCCACAGTGTGAATCACAGTAATACCACACTGAGAATCACAGTAATACCACACTGAGAATCATGGTAATTCCACAGAGTGAATCACAGTAAGTGCAGAGTGAGAATCGTGGTAATACCACACTGAGTTTCACGGTAATTACACAGTGCGAATCACAGTAATACCACACTGAGAATCACGGTAATTCCACAGAGTGAATCACGGTAATTACACAGGGAGAATCATGGTAATACCACACTGAGAATAATGGTAATTCCACAGAGTGAATCAAAGTAATTACACAGTGAGAATCGTGGTAATACCACACTGAGAATCAAGGTAATTCTACAGAGTGAATCACAGTAATTCCACAGTGTGAAACACGATAATTCCGCTGAGCGAATCACGGTAATTTCACAGTGTGCATCACGATAATTCCACACTGAGAATCACGGTAATTCCACAGTGTGAATCACGGTATTTACACAGTGTGAATCACGGTAAATATACAGTGCAAATCATGGTAAATACAGAGTGTGAATCATGCTATTTCCACAGTGCGAATCACAGTAATTCCACAGTGTGAATCACGGTAATTACAGAGTGTGAATCACGGTAATTCCACAGTGTGAATCATGGTAATTTCACAGTGAGAATCACGGTAATTCCACAGTGTGAATCAAGGTAATTCCACAGTGTGAATCACCGTAATTCCACAGTATGAATTACGGTATTTACACAGTGAGAGTCACGGTAGTTCCACAGTGTGAATCACGGTAATTCCACAGTGCGAATCACAGTAATACCACACTGAGAATCATGGTAATTCCACAGTGTGAATCACGGTAATTCCACAGTGCAAATCAGAGTAATACCACACTGAGAATCAGAGTAATTCCACAGAGTGAACCACAGTAATTCCACAGTGTGAATCATGGTAATTCCACACTGAGAATCACAGTAATTCCAAAGTGTGAATCACGGTAATACCACACTGAGATTCACGGTAATTCGAAAGGGTGAATCACTGTAATTCCACAGTGCGAATCACAGTAATACAAAACTGAGAATAACGGTAATTCCAAAGAGTGAATCACAGTAATTACACAGTGTGAATCACGGTAATAACACACTGAGAATCATGGTAATTCCACAGTGTGAATCACGGTAATACCACACTGAGAATAATGGTAATTCCACAGTGTGAATCACGGTAATTCCACAGTGCGAATCACAGTAATACCACACTGAGAATCATGGTAATTCCACAGTGTGAATCACGGTAATTCCACAGTGCAAATCAGAGTAATACCACACTGAGAATCAGAGTAATTCCACAGAGTGAACCACAGTAATTCCACAGTGTGAATCATGGTAATTCCACACTGAGAATCACGGTAATTCCAAAGTGTGAATCACGGTAATACCACACTGAGATTCACGGTAATTCCAAAGGGTGAATCACTGTAATTCCACAGTGCGAATCACAGTAATACCAAACTGAGAATAACGGTAATTCCAAAGAGTGAATCACGGTAATTACACAGTGTGAATCACGTTAATACCACACTGAGAATGACGGTAATTCCACTGTGTGAATCATGGTAATACAAAACTGAGAATAACGGTAATTCCAAAGAGTGAATCACAGTAATTACACAGTGTGAATCACGGTAATAACACACTGAGAATCATGGTAATTCCACAGTGTGAATCACGGTAATACCACACTGAGAATAATGGTAATTCCACAGTGTGGATCACGGTAATTCCACAGTGCGAATCACAGTAATACCACACTGAGAATCATGGTAATTCCACAGTGTGAATCACAGTAATTCCACAGTGCAAATCAGAGTAATACCACACTGAGAATCAGAGTAATTCCACAGAGTGAACCACAGTAATTCCACAGTGTGAATCATGGTAATTCCACACTGAGAATCACGGTAATTCCAAAGTGTGAATCACGGTAATACCACACTGAGATTCACGGTAATTCCAAAGGGTGAATCACTGTAATTCCACAGTGCGAATCACAGTAATACCAAACTGAGAATAACGGTAATTCCAAAGAGTGAATCACGGTAATTACACAGTGTGAATCACGTTAATACCACACTGAGAATGACGGTAATTCCACTGTGTGAATCACGGTAATAACACACTGAGAATCATGGTAATTCCACAGTGTGAATCACGGTAATTCCACAGTGCGAATCACAGTAATACCACACTGAGAATCACGGTAATTCCACAGAGTGAATCACAGTAATTCCACAGTGTGAATCATGGTAATTCCACACTGAGAATCACGGTAATTCCACAGAGTGAATTACGTTAATTACACAGTGAGAACGAGGGTAATACCACACTGAGAATCACTTTAATTCCACAGAGTGTATCACGGTAATTACACAGGGAGAATCATGGTAATACCACACTGAGAATAACGGTAATTCCACAGAGTGAATCAAAGTAATTACACAGTGAGAATCGTGGTAATACCACACTGAGAATCAAGGTAACTCTACAGAGTGAATCACAGTAATTACACAGTGTGAATCATGGTAATAACTCAGTGAGTATCACGGTAATTCCACAGTGCGAATCACGGTAATACCAAACTGAGAATAACGGTAATTCCAAAGAGTGAATCACGGTAATTACACAGTGTGAATCACGATAATACCACACTGAGAATGACGGTAATTCCACTGTGTGAATCACGGTAATAACACACTGAGAATCATGGTAATTCCACAGTGTGATTCACGGTAATTCCACAGTGCGAATCACAGTAATACCACACTGAGAATCACGGTAATTCCACAGAGTGAATCACAGTAATTCCACAATGTGAATCATGGTAATTCCACACTGAGAATCACGGTAATTCCACAGAGTGAATCACGGTAATTACACAGGGAGAATCATGGTAATACCACACTGAGAATAATGGTAATTCCACAGAGTGAATCAAAGTAATTACACAGTGAGAATCGTGGTAATACCACACTGAGAATCAAGGTAATTCTACAGAGTGAATCACAGTAATTCCACAGTGTGAAACACGATAATTCCGCTGAGCGAATCACGGTAATTTCACAGTGTGCATCACGATAATTCCACACTGAGAATCACGGTAATTCCACAGTGTGAATCACGGTATTTACACAGTGTGAATCACGGTAAATATACAGTGCAAATCATGGTAAATACAGAGTGTGAATCATGCTATTTCCACAGTGCGAATCACAGTAATTCCACAGTGTGAATCACGGTAATTACAGAGTGTGAATCACGGTAATTCCACAGTGTGAATCATGGTAATTTCACAGTGAGAATCACGGTAATTCCACAGTGTGAATCAAGGTAATTCCACAGTGTGAATCACCGTAATTCCACAGTATGAATTACGGTATTTACACAGTGAGAGTCACGGTAGTTCCACAGTGTGAATCACGGTAATTCCACAGTGCGAATCACAGTAATACCACACTGAGAATCATGGTAATTCCACAGTGTGAATCACGGTAATTCCACAGTGCAAATCAGAGTAATACCACACTGAGAATCAGAGTAATTCCACAGAGTGAACCACAGTAATTCCACAGTGTGAATCATGGTAATTCCACACTGAGAATCACGGTAATTCCAAAGTGTGAATCATGGTAATACCACACTGAGATTCACGGTAATTCCAAAGGGTGAATCACTGTAATTCCACAGTGCGAATCACAGTAATACCAAAGTGAGAATAACGGTAATTCCAAAGAGTGAATCACGGTAATTACACAGTGTGAATCACGGTAATCGCACACTGTGAATCATGGTATTCCACACTGTGAATCATGGTAATTCCAATGAGCAAATCACGGTAATTCCACACAGTGAATCACGGTAATTCCAAAGTGTGAATCACGGTAATTCCACAGTGTGAAACACGATAATTCCGCTGAGCGAATCACGGTAATTCCAAAGTGTGCATCACGGTATTTGCACAGTGTGAATCACGGTAAAAACACAGTGCGAATCACGTAAATACAGAGTGTGAATCATGGTATTTCCACAGTGCGAATCACAGTAATTCCACAGTGTGAATCACGGTAATTACAGAGTGTGAATCACGGTAATGCCACAGTGTGAATCATGGTAATTTCACAGTGAGAATCACGGTAATTCCACAGTGTGAATCAAGGTAATTCCACAGTGTGAATCACCGTAATTCCACAGTATGAATTACGGTATTTACACAGTGAGAGTCACGGTAATTCCACAGTGTGAATCACGGTAATTCCACAGTTTAAATCATGGTAATTCCACAGTGAAAATCACGGAAATACCACAGTGTGAATCAAGGTAATTACACAGTGAGAATAACGGTAATAACACACTGAGAATAACGCTAAATCCACAGTGCGAATCATGGTAATTCGAAACTGAGAATCATGGTAATTCCACACTGAGAATCACGGTAATTCCAAAGTGTGAATCACGGTAAGTGCACCGTGTGAATCATGGTAATTCCACACTGAGAATCACGGTAATTCCACAGAGTGAATCACAGTAATTACACAGTGCGAATCATGGTAATACCACATTGAGAATCACGGTAATTCCACAGATTGAATCACAGTAATTCCACAGTGTGAATCACGGTAACAACACACTGAGAATCATGGTAATACCACACTGAGAATAACAGTAATTCCACAGAGTGAATCACAGTAAGTGCAGAGTGAGAATCGTGGTAATACCACACTGAGTATCACGGTAATTACACAGTGTGAATCACAGTAATACCACACTGAGAATCACGGTAATTCCACAGAGTGAATCACGGTAATTCCACAGTGTGAATCACGGTAATAGCACACTGAGAATCATGGTAATTCCACATTGTGAATCTCGGTAATAACACACTGAGAATCATGGTAATTCCACAGTGTGAATCACGTTAATACCACACTGAGAATCATGGTAATTCCACAGTGTGAATCACAGTAATACCACACTGAGAATCACAGTAATACCACACTGAGAATCATGGTAATTCCACAGAGTGAATCACAGTAAGTGCAGAGTGAGAATCGTGGTAATACCACACTGAGTTTCACGGTAATTACACAGTGCGAATCACAGTAATACCACACTGAGAATCACGGTAATTCCACAGAGTGAATCACGGTAATTACACAGGGAGAATCATGGTAATACCACACTGAGAATAATGGTAATTCCACAGAGTGAATCAAAGTAATTACACAGTGAGAATCGTGGTAATACCACACTGAGAATCAAGGTAATTCTACAGAGTGAATCACAGTAATTCCACAGTGTGAAACACGATAATTCCGCTGAGCGAATCACGGTAATTTCACAGTGTGCATCACGATAATTCCACACTGAGAATCACGGTAATTCCACAGTGTGAATCACGGTATTTACACAGTGTGAATCACGGTAAATATACAGTGCAAATCATGGTAAATACAGAGTGTGAATCATGCTATTTCCACAGTGCGAATCACAGTAATTCCACAGTGTGAATCACGGTAATTACAGAGTGTGAATCACGGTAATTCCACAGTGTGAATCATGGTAATTTCACAGTGAGAATCACGGTAATTCCACAGTGTGAATCAAGGTAATTCCACAGTGTGAATCACCGTAATTCCACAGTATGAATTACGGTATTTACACAGTGAGAGTCACGGTAGTTCCACAGTGTGAATCACGGTAATTCCACAGTGCGAATCACAGTAATACCACACTGAGAATCATGGTAATTCCACAGTGTGAATCACGGTAATTCCACAGTGCAAATCAGAGTAATACCACACTGAGAATCAGAGTAATTCCACAGAGTGAACCACAGTAATTCCACAGTGTGAATCATGGTAATTCCACACTGAGAATCACGGTAATTCCAAAGTGTGAATCATGGTAATACCACACTGAGATTCACGGTAATTCCAAAGGGTGAATCACTGTAATTCCACAGTGCGAATCACAGTAATACCAAAGTGAGAATAACGGTAATTCCAAAGAGTGAATCACGGTAATTACACAGAGTGAATCACGGTAATCGCACACTGTGAATCATGGTATTCCACACTGTGAATCATGGTAATTCCACAGTGCAAATCACGGTAATTCCACACAGTGAATCACGGTAATTCCAAAGTGTGAATCACGGTAATTCCACAGTGTGAAACACGATAATTCCGCTGAGCGAATCACGGTAATTCCAAAGTGTGCATCACGGTATTTGCACAGTGTGAATCACGGTAAAAACACAGTGCGAATCACGTAAATACAGAGTGTGAATCATGGTATTTCCACAGTGCGAATCACAGTAATTCCACAGTGTGAATCACGGTAATTACAGAGTGTGAATCACGGTAATTCCACAGTGTGAATCATGGTAATTTCACAGTGAGAATCACGGTAATTCCACAGTGTGAATCAAGGTAATTCCACAGTGTGAATCACCGTAATTCCACAGTATGAATTACGGTATTTACACAGTGAGAGTCACGGTAATTCCACAGTGTGAATCACGGTAATTCCACAGTTTAAATCATGGTAATTCCACAGTGAAAATCACGGAAATACCACAGTGTGAATCAAGGTAATTACACAGTGAGAATAACGGTAATAACACACTGAGAATAACGCTAATTCCACAGTGCGAATCATGGTAATTCGAAACTGAGAATCATGGTAATTCCACACTGAGAATCACGGTAATTCCAAAGTGTGAATCACGGTAAGTGCACCGTGTGAATCATGGTAATTCCACACTGAGAATCACGGTAATTCCACAGAGTGAATCACAGTAATTACACAGTGCGAATCATGGTAATACCACATTGAGAATCACGGTAATTCCACAGATTGAATCACAGTAATTCCACAGTGTGAATCACGGTAACAACACACTGAGAATCATGGTAATACCACACTGAGAATAACAGTAATTCCACAGAGTGAATCACAGTAAGTGCAGAGTGAGAATCGAGGTAATACCACACTGAGTATCACGGTAATTACACAGTGTGAATCACAGTAATACCACACTGAGAATCACGGTAATTCCACAGAGTGAATCACGGTAATTCCACAGTGTGAATCACGGTAATAGCACACTGAGAATCATGGTAATTCCACATTGTGAATCTCGGTAATAACACACTGAGAATCATGGTAATTCCACAGTGTGAATCACGTTAATACCACACTGAGAATCATGGTAATTCCACAGTGTGAATCACAGTAATACCACACTGAGAATCACAGTAATACCACACTGAGAATCATGGTAATTCCACAGTGTGAATCACGGTAAATCCACAGTGCAAATCAGAGTAATACCACACTGAGAATCACAGTAATTCCACAGAGTGAATCACAGTAATTCCACAGTATGAATCATGGTAATTCCACACTGAGAATCACGGTAATTCCAAAGAGTGAATTACGTTAATTACACAGTGAGAACGAGGGTAATACCACACTGAGAATCACGGTAATTCCACAGAGTGAATCACGGTAATTACACAGGGAGAATCATGTTAATACCACACTGAGAATAACGGTAATTCCACAGAGTGAATCAAAGTAATTACACAGTGAGAATCGTGGTAATACCACACTGAGAATCAAGGTAATTCTACAGAGTGAATCACAGTAATTACACAGTGTGAATCATGGTAATAACTCACTGAGTATCACGGTAATTCCACAGTGCGAATCACGGTAATAACACACTGAGAATCACGGTAATTCCACAGTGTCAATCACGGTAATTCCACTGTGTGATTCATGGCAATTTTACAGTGTGAATAACGGTATGTACAAACTCAGTATCATGGTAATTCCACAGTGTGAATCACGGTAATAACACACTGAGAATCATGGTAATTCCACATTGCGAATCATGGCAATTTCACAGTGCGAATCATGGCAATTCCTCAGTGCGAGTGATGGTAATACCACACTGAGAATCACGGTAAACCCACAGTGCGAATCATGGTAATACCACACTGAGAATCACGGTAATTCCACAGTGCGAATCACGGTAATAACAGTGAGAATCACGGTAATTCAAAAGTGTGAATCACGGTAATTCCACAGTGCGAATCACGGTAATTCCACAGTGCGAATCATGGTAATTCCACAGTGTGAATCACGGTAATACCACAGTGTGAATCACGGTAATCGCACACTGTGAATCATGGTATTCCACACTGTGAATCACGGTAATTCCACTGAGAAAATCATGGTAATTCCACACAGTGAATCACGGTAATTCCAAAGTGTGAATCACGGTAATTCCACAGTGTGAAACACGATAATTCCGCTGAGCGAATTACGGTAATTTCACAGTGTGCATCACGATAATTCCACACTGAGAATCACGGTAATTCCACAGTGTGAATCACGGTATTTACATAGTGTGAATCACGGTAAATACACAGTGCGAATCACGGTAAATACAGAGTGTGAATCATGGTATTTCCACAGTGCGAATCACAGTAATTCCACAGTGTGAATCACGGTAATTACAGAGTGTGAATCACGGTAATTCCACAGTGTGAATCACGGTAATTCCACAGTTTAAATCATGGTAATTCCACAGTGAAAATCACGGAAATACCACAGTGTGAATCAAGGTAATTACACAGTGAGAATCACGGTAAATACAGAGTGTGAATCATGGTATTTCCACAGTGCGAATCACAGTAATTCCACAGTGTGAATCACGGTAATTACAGAGTGTGAATCACGGTAATTCCACAGTGTGAATCATGGTAATTTCACAGTGAGAATCACGGTAATTCCACAGTGTGAATCAAGGTAATTCCACAGTGTGAATCACCGTAATTCCACAGTATGAATTACGGTATTTACACAGTGAGAGTCACGGTAATTCCACAGTGTGAATCACGGTAATTCCACAGTTTAAATCATGGTAATTCCACAGTGAAAATCACGGAAATACCACAGTGTGAATCAAGGTAATTACACAGTGAGAATAACGGTAATAACACACTGAGAATAACGCTAATTCCACAGTGCGAATCATGGTAATTCCAAACTGAGAATCATGGTAATTCCACACTGAGAATCACGGTAATTCCAAAGTGTGAATCACGGTAAGTATACAGTGTGAATCATGGTAATTCCACACTGAGAATCACGGTAATTCCACAGAGTGAATCACAGTAATTACACAGTGCGAATCATGGTAATACCACATTGAGAATCACGGTAATTCCACAGATTGAATCACAGTAATTACACAGTGAGAATCATGGTAATACCACACCGTGAATCACGGTAATTACATAGTGAGAATCATCGTAATTCCACAGTGTGAATCAAGGTAATTCCACAGTGTGAATCACCGTAATTCCACAGTATGAATTATGGTATTTACACAGTGAGAGTCACGGTCATTCCACAGTGTGCATCACGGTAATTCCACAGTTTAAATCATGGTAATTCCACAGTGAAAATCACGGAAATTCCACAGAGTGAATCACAGTAATTCCACAGTGTGAATCACGGTAACAACACACTGAGAATCATGGTAATACCACACTGAGAATAACAGTAATTCCACAGAGTGAATCACAGTAAGTGCAGAGTGAGAATTGTGGTAATACCACACTGAGTATCACGGTAATTACACAGTGCGAATCACAGTAATACCACACTGAGAATCACGGTAATTCCACAGAGTGAATCACGGTAATTCCACAGTGTGAATCACGGTAATACCACACTGAGAATCACGGTAATTCCACATTGTGAATCTCGGTAATAACACACTGAGAATCATGGTAATTCCACAGTGTGAATCACGGTAATTCCACAGTGCAAATCAGAGTAATACCACACTGAGAATCACAGTAATACCACAGAGTGAATCACAGTAATTCCACAGTGTGAATCATGATAATTCCACACTGAGAATCACGGTAATTCCAAAGTGTGAATCACGGTAATACCACACTCAGATTCACGGTAATTCCAAAGGGTGAATCACTGTAATTCCACAGTGCGAATCACAGTAATACCAAACTGAGAATAACGGTAATTCCAAAGAGTGAATCACAGTAATTACACAGTGTGAATCACGGTAATAACACACTGAGAATCATGGTAATTCCACAGTGTGAATCACGGTAATACCACACTGAGAATAATGGTAATTCCACAGTGTGGATCACGGTAATTCCACAGTGCAAATCACAGTAATACCACACTGAGAATCATGGTAATTCCACAGTGTGAATCACGGTAATTCCACAGTGCAAATCAGAGTAATACCACACTGAGAATCAGAGTAAGTCCACAGAGTGAACCACAGTAATTCCACAGTGTGAATCATGGTAATTCCACACTGAGAATCACGGTAATTCCAAAGTGTGAATCACGGTAATACCACACTGAGATTCACGGTAATTCCAAAGGGTGAATCACTGTAATTCCACAGTGCGAATCACAGTAATACCAAACTGAGAATAACGGTAATTCCAAAGAGTGAATCACGGTAATTACACAGTGTGAATCACGTTAATACCACACTGAGAATGACGGTAATTCCACTGTGTGAATCACGGTAATAACACACTGAGAATCATGGTAATTCCACAGTGTGAATCACGGTAATTCCACAGTGCGAATCACAGTAATACCACACTGAGAATCACGGTAATTCCGCAAAGTGAATCACAGTAATTCCACAGTGTGAATCATGGTAATTCCACACTGAGAATCACGGTAATTCCACAGAGTGAATTACGTTAATTACACAGTGAGAACGAGGGTAATACCACACTGAGAATCACGGTAATTCCACAGAGTGTATCACGGTAATTACACAGGGAGAATCATGGTAATACCACACTGAGAATAACGGTAATTCCACAGAGTGAATCAAAGTAATTACACAGTGAGAATCGTGGTAATACCACACTGAGAATCAAGGTAACTCTACAGAGTGAATCACAGTAATTACACAGTGTGAATCATGGTAATAACTCAGTGAGTATCACGGTAATTCCACAGTGCGAATCACGGTAATACCAAACTGAGAATAACGGTAATTCCAAAGAGTGAATCACGGTAATTACACAGTGTGAATCACGGTAATACCACACTGAGAATGACGGTAATTCCACTGTGTGAATCACGGTAATAACACACTGAGAATCATGGTAATTCCACAGTGTGATTCACGGTAATTCTACAGTGCGAATCACAGTAATACCACACTGAGAATCACGGTAATTCCACAGAGTGAATCACAGTAATTCCACAATGTGAATCATGGTAATTCCACACTGAGAATCACGGTAATTCCACAGAGTGAATCACGGTAATTACACAGGGAGAATCATGGTAATACCACACTGAGAATAACGGTAATTCCACAGAGTGAATCAAAGTAATTACACAGTGAGAATCGTGGTAATACCACACTGAGAATCAAGGTAATTCTACAGAGTGAATCACAGTAATTCCACAGTGTGAAACACGATAATTCCGCTGAGCGAATTACGGTAATTTCACAGTGTGCATCACGATAATTCCACACTGAGAATCACGGTAATTCCACAGTGTGAATCACGGTATTTACACAGTGTGAATCACGGTAAATATACAGTGCGAATCACGGTAAATACAGAGTGTGAATCATGGTATTTCCACAGTGCGAATCACAGTAATTCCACAGTGTGAATCACGGTAATTACAGAGTGTGAATCACGGTAATTCCACAGTGTGAATCATGGTAATTTCACAGTGAGAATCACGGTAATTCCACAGTGTGAATCAAGGTAATTCCACAGTGTGAATCACCGTAATTCCACAGTATGAATTACGGTATTTACACAGTGAGAGTCACGGTAATTCCACAGTGTGAATCACGGTAATTCCACAGTTTAAATCATGGTAATTCCACAGTGAAAATCACGGAAATACCACAGTGTGAATCAAGGTAATTACACAGTGAGAATAACGGTAATAACACACTGAGAATAACGCTAATTCCACAGTGCGAATCATGGTAATTCGAAACTGAGAATCATGGTAATTCCACACTGAGAATCACGGTAATTCCAAAGTGTGAATCACGGTAAGTATACAGTGTGAATCATGGTAATTCCACACTGAGAATCACGGTAATTCCATAGAGTGAATCACAGTAATTACACAGTGCGAATCATGGTAATACCACATTGAGAATCACGGTAATTCCACAGATTGAATCACAGTAATTACACAGTGAGAATCATGGTAATACCACACTGTGAATCACGGTAATTACATAGTGAGAATCATCGTAATTCCACAGTGTGAATCAAGGTAATTCCACAGTGTGAATCACCGTAATTCCACAGTATGAATTATGGTATTTACACAGTGAGAGTCACGGTCATTCCACAGTGTGCATCACGGTAATTCCACAGTTTAAATCATGGTAATTCCACAGTGAAAATCACGGAAATTCCACAGAGTGAATCACAGTAATTCCACAGTGTGAATCACGGTAACAACACACTGAGAATCATGTTAATACCACACTGAGAATAACAGTAATTCCACAGAGTGAATCACAGTAAGTGCAGAGTGAGAATTGTGGTAATACCACACTGAGTATCACGGTAATTACACAGTGCGAATAACAGTAATACCACACTGAGAATCACGGTAATTCCACAGAGTGAATCACGGTAATTCCACATTGTGAATCTCGGTAATAACACACTGAGAATCATGGTAATTCCACAGTGTGAATCACGGTAATTCCACAGTGCAAATCAGAGTAATACCACACTGAGAATCACAGTAATACCACAGAGTGAATCACAGTAATTCCACAGTGTGAATCATGATAATTCCACACTGAGAATCACGGTAATTCCAAAGTGTGAATCACGGTAATACCACACTGAGATTCACGGTAATTCCAAAGGGTGAATCACTGTAATTCCACAGTGCGAATCACAGTAATACCAAACTGAGAATAATGGTAATTCCAAAGAGTGAATCACGGTAATTACACAGTGTGAATCACGTTAATACCACACTGAGAATGACGGTAATTCCACTGTGTGAATCACGGCAATAACACACTGAGAATCATGGTGATTCCACAGTGTGAATCACGGTAATTCCACAGTGCGAATCACAGTAATACCACACTGAGAATCAGAGTAATTCCACAGAGTGAACCACAGTAATTCCACAGTGTGAATCATGGTAATTCCACACTGAGAATCACGGTAATTCCACAGAGTGAATTACGTTAATTACACAGTGCGAACGTGGGTAATACCACACTGGGAATCACGGTAAACCCACAGTGCGAATCATGGTAATACCACACTGAGAATCACGGTAATTCCACAGTGCGAATCACGGTAATAACAGTGAGAATCACGGTAATTCAAAAGTGTGAATCACGGTAATTCCACAGTGCGAATCACGGTAATTCCACAGTGCGAATCATGGTAATTCCACAATGTGAATCACGGTAATACCACAGTGTGAATCACGGTAATCGCACACTGTGAATCATGGTAATTCCACTGAGCAAATCACGGTCATTCCACACAGTGAATCACGGTAATTCCAAAGTGTGAATCACGGTAATTCCACAGTGTGAAACACGATAATTCCGCTGAGCGAATTACGGTAATTTCACAGTGTGCATCACGATAATTCCACACTGAGAATCACGGTAATTCCACAGTGTGAATCACGGTATTTACACAGTGTGAATCACGGTAAATACACAGTGCGAATCACGGTAAATACAGAGTGTGAATCATGGTATTTCCACAGTGCGAATCACAGTAATTCCACAGTGTGAATCACGGTAATTACAGAGTGTGAATCACGGTAATTCCACAGTGTGAATCATGGTAATTTCACAGTGAGAATCACCGTAATTCCACAGTATGAATTACGGTATTTACACAGTGAGAGTCACGGTAATTCCACAGTGTGAATCACGGTAATTCCACAGTTTAAATCATGGTAATTCCACAGTGAAAATCACGGAAATACCACAGTGTGAATCAAGGTAATTACACAGTGAGAATAATGGTAATAACACACTGAGAATAACGCTAATTCGACAGTGCGAATCATGGTAATTCGAAACTGAGAATCATGGTAATTCCACACTGAGAATCACGGTAATTCCAAAGTGTGAATCACGGTAAGTACACAGTGTGAATCATGGTAATTCCACACTGAGAATCACGGTAATTCCACAGAGTGAATCACAGTAATTACACAGTGCGAATCATGGTAATACCACATTGAGAATCACGGTAATTCCACAGATTGAATCACAGTAATTACAGAGTGAGAATCATGGTAATACCACACTGTGAATCACGGTAATTACATAGTGAGAATCATCGTAATTCCACAGTGTGAATCAAGGTAATTCCACAGTGTGAATCACCGTAATTCCACAGTATGAATTACGGTATTTACACAGTGAGAGTCACGGTAATTCCACAGTGTGCATCACGGTAATTCCACAGTTTAATTCATGGTAATTCCACAGTGAAAATCACGGAAATTCCACAGAGTGAATCACAGTAATTCCACAGTGTGAATCACGGTAACAACACACTGAGAATCATGGTAATACCACACTGAGAATAACAGTAATTCCACAGAGTGAATCACAGTAAGTGCAGAGTGAGAATCGTGGTAATACCACACTGAGTATCACGGTAATTACACATTGTGAATCACGGTAATACCACACTGAGAATCACGGTAATTCCACAGAGTGAATCACGGTAATTCCACAGTGTGAATCACGGTAATACCACACTGAGAATCACGGTAATTCCACATTGTGAATCACGGTAATAACACAGTGTGAATCACGTTAATACCACACTGAGAATGACGGTAATTCCACTGTGTGAATCACGGTAATAACACACTGAGAATCATGGTAATTCCACAGTGTGAATCACGGTAATTCCACAGTGCGAATCACAGTAATACCACACTGAGAATCAGAGTAATTCCACAGAGTGAACCACAGTAATTCCACAGTGTGAATCATGGTAATTCCACACTGAGAATCACGGTAATTCCACAGAGTGAATTACGTTAATTACACAGTGCGAACGAGGGTAATACCAAACTGGGAATCACGGTAATTCCACAGAGTGAATCACGGTAATTACACAGGGAGAATCATGGTAATACCACACTGAGAATAACGGTAATTCCACAGAGTGAATCAAAGTAATTACACAGTGAGAATCGTGGTAATACCACACTGAGAATCAAGGTAATTCTACAGAGTGAATCACAGTAATTACACAGTGTGAATCATGGTAATAACTCACTGAGTATCACGGTAATTCCACAGTGCGAATCACGGTAATAACACACTGAGAATCACGGTAATTCCACAGTGTCAATCACGGTAATTCCACTGTGTGATTCATGGCAATTTTACAGTGTGAATAACGGTATGTACAAACTCAGTATCATGGTAATTCCACAGTGTGAATCACGGTAATAACACACTGAGAATCATGGTAATTCCACAGTGCGAATCATGGCAATTTCACAGTGCGAATCATGGCAATTCCTCAGTGCGAGTGATGGTAATACCACACTGAGAATCACGGTAAACCCACAGTGCGAATCATGGTAATACCACACTGAGAATCACGGTAATTCCACAGTGCGAATCCCGGTAATAACAGTGAGAATCAGTGTAATTCAAAAGTGTGAATCACGGTAATTCCACAGTGCGAATCACGGTAATTCCACAGTGCGAATCATGGTAATTCCACAGTGTGAATCACGGTAATACCACAGTGTGAATCACGGTAATCGCACACTGTGAATCATGGTAATTCCACTGAGCAAATCACTGTCATTCCACACTGTGAATCACGGTAATTCCAAAGTGTGAATCACGGTAATTCCACAGTGTGAAACACGATAATTCCGCTGAGCGAATTACGGTAATTTCACAGTGTGCATCACGATAATTCCACACTGAGAATCACGGTAATTCCACAGTGTGAATCACGGTATTTACACAGTGTGAATCACGGTAAATACACAGTGCGAATCACGGTAAATACAGAGTGTGAATCATGGTATTTCCACAGTGCGAATCACAGTAATTCCACAGTGTGAATCACGGTAATTACAGAGTGTGAATCACGGTAATTCCACAGTGTGAATCATGGTAATTTCACAGTGAGAATCACCGTAATTCCACAGTATGAATTACGGTATTTACACAGTGAGAGTCACGGTAATTCCACAGTGTGAATCACGGTAATTCCACAGTGTGAATCAAGGTAATTACACAGTGAGAATAACGGTAATAACACACTGAGAATAACGCTAATTCGACAGTGCGAATCATGGTAATTCGAAACTGAGAATCATGGCAATTCCACACTGAGAATCACGGTAATTCCAAAGTGTGAATCACGGTAAGTACACAGTGTGAATCATGGTAATTCCACACTGAGAATCACGGTAATTCCACAGAGTGAATCACAGTAATTACACAGTGCGAATCATGGTAATACCACATTGAGAATCACGGTAATTCCACAGATTGAATCACAGTAATTACAGAGTGAGAATCATGGTAATACCACACTGTGAATCACGGTAATTACATAGTGAGAATCATCGTAATTCCACAGTGTGAATCAAGGTAATTCCACAGTGTGAATCACCGTAATTCCACAGTATGAATTACGGTATTTACACAGTGAGAGTCACGGTAATTTCACAGTGTGCATCACGGTAATTCCACAGTTTAAATCATGGTAATTCCACAGTGAAAATCACGGAAATTCCACAGAGTGAATCACAGTAATTCCACAGTGTGAATCACGGTAACAACACACTGAGAATCATGGTAATACCACACTGAGAATAACAGTAATTCCACAGAGTGAATCACAGTAAGTGCAGAGTGAGAATCGTGGTAATACCACACTGAGTATCACGGTAATTACACATTGTGAATCACAGTAATACCACACTGAGAATCACGGTAATTCCACAGAGTGAATCACGGTAATTCCACAGTGTGAATCACGGTAATACCACACTGAGAATCACGGTAATTCCACATTGTGAATCACGGTAATAACACACTGAGAATCATGGTAATTCCAAGGATGAATCACGGTAATACCACACTGAGAATCATGGTAATTCCACAGTGTGAATCATGGTAATTCCACAGTGCGAATCACAGTAATACCACACTGAGAATCATGGTAATTCCACAGTGTGAATCACGGTAATTCCACAGTGCAAATCAGAGTAATACCACACTGAGAATCAGAGTAATTCCACAGAGTGAACCACAGTAATTCCACAGTGTGAATCATGGTAATTCCACACTGAGAATCACGGTAATTCCAAAGAGTGAATCACGGTAATACCACACTGAGATTCACGGTAATTCCAAAGGGTGAATCACTGTAATTCCACAGTGCGAATCACAGTAATACCAAACTGAGAATAACGGTAATTCCAAAGAGTGAATCACGGTAATTACACAGTGTGAATCACGTTAATACCACACTGAGAATGACGGTAATTCCACTGTGTGAATCACGGTAATAACACACTGAGAATCATGGTAATTCCACAGTGTGAATCACGGTAATTCCACAGTGCGAATCACAGTAATACCACACTGAGAATCACGGTAATTCCACAGAGTGAATCACAGTAATTCCACAGTGTGAATCATGGTAATTCCACACTGAGAATCACGGTAATTCCACAGAGTGAATTACGTTAATTACACAGTGAGAACGAGGGTAATACCACACTGAGAATCACGGTAATTCCACAGAGTGTATCACGGTAATTACACAGGGAGAATCATGGTAATACCACACTGAGAATAACGGTAATTCCACAGAGTGAATCAAAGTAATTACACAGTGAGAATCGTGGTAATACCACACTGAGAATCAAGGTAACTCTACAGAGTGAATCACAGTAATTACACAGTGTGAATCATGGTAATAACTCAGTGAGTATCACGGTAATTCCACAGTGCGAATCACGGTAATACCAAACTGAGAATAACGGTAATTCCAAAGAGTGAATCACGGTAATTACACAGTGTGAATCACGGTAATACCACACTGAGAATGACGGTAATTCCACTGTGTGAATCACGGTAATAACACACTGAGAATCATGGTAATTCCACAGTGTGATTCACGGTAATTCCACAGTGCGAATCACAGTAATACCACACTGAGAATCACGGTAATTCCACAGAGTGAATCACAGTAATTCCACAATGTGAATCATGGTAATTCCACACTGAGAATCACGGTAATTCCACAGAGTGAATCACGGTAATTACACAGGGAGAATCATGGTAATACCACACTGAGAATAACGGTAATTCCACAGAGTGAATCAAAGTAATTACACAGTGAGAATCATGGTAATACCACACTGAGAATCAAGGTAATTCTACAGAGTGAATCACAGTAATTCCACAGTTTGAAACACGATAATTCCGCTGAGCGAATTACGGTAATTTCACAGTGTGCATCACGATAATTCCACACTGAGAATCACGGTAATTCCACAGTGTGAATCACGGTATTTACACAGTGTGAATCATGGTAAATACACAGTGCGAATCACGGTAAATACAGATTGTGAATCATGGTATTTCCACAGTGCGAATCACAGTAATTCCACAGTGTGAATCACGGTAATTACATAGTGAGAATCATCGTAATTCCACAGTGTGAATCAAGGTAATTCCACAGTGTGAATCACCGTAATTCCACAGTATGAATTACGGTATTTACACAGTGAGAGTCACGGTAATTCCACAGTGTGAATCACAGTAATTCCACAGTGTGAATCATGGTAATTCCACACTGAGAATCACGGTAATTCCAATGTGTGAATCACGGTAATACCACACTGAGATTCACGGTAATTCGAAAGGGTGAATCACTGTAATTCCACAGTGCGAATCACAGTAATACAAAACTGAGAATAACGGTAATTCCAAAGAGTGAATCACAGTAATTACACAGTGTGAATCACGGTAATAACACACTGAGAATCATGGTAATTCCACAGTGTGAATCACGGTAATACCACACCGAGAATAACGGTAATTCCACAGTGTGGATCACGGAATTCCACAGTGTGAATCACAGTAATACCACACTGAGAATCATGGTAATTCCACAGTGTGAATCACGGTAATTCCACAGTGCAAATCAGAGTAATACCACACTGAGAATCACAGTAATTCCACAGAGTGAACCACAGTAATTCCACAGTGTGAATCATGGTAATTCCACACTGAGAATCACGGTAATTCCAAAGTGTGAATCACGGTAATACCACACTGAGATTCACGGTAATTCCAAAGGGTGAATCACTGTAATTCCACAGTGCGAATCACAGTAATACCAAACTGAGAATAACGGTAATTCCAAAGAGTGAATCACGGTAATTACACAGTGTGAATCACGTTAATACCACACTGAGAATGACGGTAATTCCACTGTGTGAATCACGGTAATAACACACTGAGAATCATGGTAATTCCACAGTGTGAATCACGGTAATTCCACAGTGCGAATCACAGTAATACCACACTGAGAATCACGGTAATTCCACAGAGTGAATCACAGTAATTCCACAGTGTGAATCATGGCAATTCCACTCTGAGAATCACGGTAATTCCACAGAGTGAATTACGTTAATGACACAGTGAGAACGAGGGTAATACCACACTGAGAATCACGGTAATTCCACAGAGTGTATCACGGTAATTACACAGGGAGAATCATGGTAATACCACACTGAGAATAACGGTAATTCCACAGAGTGAATCAAAGTAATTACACAGTGAGAATCGTGGTAATACCACACTGAGAATCAAGGTAACTCTACAGAGTGAATCACAGTAATTACACAGTGTGAATCATGGTAATAACTCAGTGAGTATCACGGTAATTCCACAGTGCGAATCACGGTAATACCAAACTGAGAATAACGGTAATTCCAAAGAGTGAATCACGGTAATTACACAGTGTGAATCACGGTAATACCACACTGAGAATGACGGTAATTCCACTGTGTGAATCACGGTAATAACACACTGAGAATCATGGTAATTCCACAGTGTGATTCACGGTAATTCCACAGTGCGAATCACAGTAATACCACACTGAGAATCACGGTAATTCCACAGAGTGAATCACAGTAATTCCACAATGTGAATCATGGTAATTCCACACTGAGAATCACGGTAATTCCACAGAGTGAATCACGGTAATTACACAGGGAGAATCATGGTAATACCACACTGAGAATAACGGTAATTCCACAGAGTGAATCAAAGTAATTACACAGTGAGAATCATGGTAATACCACACTGAGAATCAAGGTAATTCTACAGAGTGAATCACAGTAATTCCACAGTTTGAAACACGATAATTCCGCTGAGCGAATTACGGTAATTTCACAGTGTGCATCACGATAATTCCATACTGAGAATCACGGTAATTCCACAGTGTGAATCACGGTATTTACACAGTGTGAATCACGGTAAATACACAGTGCGAATCACGGTAAATACAGAGTGTGAATCATGGTATTTCCACAGTGCGAATCACAGTAATTCCACAGTGTGAATCACGGTAATTACAGAGTGTGAATCACGGTAATTCCTCAGTGTGAATCATGGTAATTTCACAGTGAGAATCACCGTAATTCCACAGTATGAATTACGGTATTTACACAGTGAGAGTCACGGTAATTCCACAGTGTGAATCACCGTAATTCCACAGTTTAAATCATGGTAATTCCACAGTGAAAATCACGGAAATACCACAGTGTGAATCAAGGTAATTACACAGTGAGAATAACGGTAATAACACACTGAGAATAACGCTAATTCGACAGTGCGAATCATGGTAATTCGAAACTGAGAATCATGGTAATTCCACACTGAGAATCACGGTAATTCCAAAGTGTGAATCACGGTAAGTACACAGTGCGAATCATGGTAATACCACATTGAGAATCACGGTAATTCCACAGATTGAATCACAGTAATTACACAGTGAGAATCATGGTAATACCACACTGTGAATCACGGTAATTACATAGTGAGAATCATCGTAATTCCACAGTGTGAATCAAGGTAATTCCACAGTGTGAATCACCGTAATTCCACAGTATGAATTACGGTATTTACACAGTGAGAGTCACGGTAATTTCACAGTGTGCATCACGGTAATTCCACAGTTTAAATCATGGTAATTCCACAGTGAAAATCACGGAAATTCCACAGAGTGAATCACAGTAATTCCACAGTGTGAATCACGGTAACAACACACTGAGAATCATGGTAATACCACACTGAGAATAACAGTAATTCCACAGAGTGAATCACAGTAAGTGCAGAGTGAGAATCGTGGTAATACCACACTGAGTATCACGGTAATTACACATTGTGAATCACAGTAATACCACACTGAGAATCACGGTAATTCCACAGAGTGAATCACGGTAATTCCACAGTGTGAATCACGGTAATACCACACTGAGAATCACGGTAATTCCACATTGTGAATCACGGTAATAACACACTGAGAATCATGGTAATTCCAAGGATGAATCACGGTAATACCACACTGAGAATCATGGTAATTCCACAGTGTGAATCATGGTAATTCCACAGTGCGAATCACAGTAATACCACACTGAGAATCATGGTAATTCCACAGTGTGAATCACGGTAATTCCACAGTGCAAATCAGAGTAATACCACACTGAGAATCAGAGTAATTCCACAGAGTGAACCACAGTAATTCCACAGTGTGAATCATGGTAATTCCACACTGAGAATCACGGTAATTCCAAAGAGTGAATCACGGTAATACCACACTGAGATTCACGGTAATTCCAAAGGGTGAATCACTGTAATTCCACAGTGCGAATCACAGTAATACCAAACTGAGAATAACGGTAATTCCAAAGAGTGAATCACGGTAATTACACAGTGTGAATCACGTTAATACCACACTGAGAATGACGGTAATTCCACTGTGTGAATCACGGTAATAACACACTGAGAATCATGGTAATTCCACAGTGTGAATCACGGTAATTCCACAGTGCGAATCACAGTAATACCACACTGAGAATCACGGTAATTCCACAGAGTGAATCACAGTAATTCCACAGTGTGAATCATGGTAATTCCACACTGAGAATCACGGTAATTCCACAGAGTGAATTACGTTAATTACACAGTGAGAACGAGGGTAATACCACACTGAGAATCACGGTAATTCCACAGAGTGTATCACGGTAATTACACAGGGAGAATCATGGTAATACCACACTGAGAATAACGGTAATTCCACAGAGTGAATCAAAGTAATTACACAGTGAGAATCGTGGTAATACCACACTGAGAATCAAGGTAACTCTACAGAGTGAATCACAGTAATTACACAGTGTGAATCATGGTAATAACTCAGTGAGTATCACGGTAATTCCACAGTGCGAATCACGGTAATACCAAACTGAGAATAACGGTAATTCCAAAGAGTGAATCACGGTAATTACACAGTGTGAATCACGGTAATACCACACTGAGAATGACGGTAATTCCACTGTGTGAATCACGGTAATAACACACTGAGAATCATGGTAATTCCACAGTGTGATTCACGGTAATTCCACAGTGCGAATCACAGTAATACCACACTGAGAATCACGGTAATTCCACAGAGTGAATCACAGTAATTCCACAATGTGAATCATGGTAATTCCACACTGAGAATCACGGTAATTCCACAGAGTGAATCACGGTAATTACACAGGGAGAATCATGGTAATACCACACTGAGAATAACGGTAATTCCACAGAGTGAATCAAAGTAATTACACAGTGAGAATCATGGTAATACCACACTGAGAATCAAGGTAATTCTACAGAGTGAATCACAGTAATTCCACAGTTTGAAACACGATAATTCCGCTGAGCGAATTACGGTAATTTCACAGTGTGCATCACGATAATTCCACACTGAGAATCACGGTAATTCCACAGTGTGAATCACGGTATTTACACAGTGTGAATCATGGTAAATACACAGTGCGAATCACGGTAAATACAGATTGTGAATCATGGTATTTCCACAGTGCGAATCACAGTAATTCCACAGTGTGAATCACGGTAATTACATAGTGAGAATCATCGTAATTCCACAGTGTGAATCAAGGTAATTCCACAGTGTGAATCACCGTAATTCCACAGTATGAATTACGGTATTTACACAGTGAGAGTCACGGTAATTCCACAGTGTGAATCACAGTAATTCCACAGTGTGAATCATGGTAATTCCACACTGAGAATCACGGTAATTCCAATGTGTGAATCACGGTAATACCACACTGAGATTCACGGTAATTCGAAAGGGTGAATCACTGTAATTCCACAGTGCGAATCACAGTAATACAAAACTGAGAATAACGGTAATTCCAAAGAGTGAATCACAGTAATTACACAGTGTGAATCACGGTAATAACACACTGAGAATCATGGTAATTCCACAGTGTGAATCACGGTAATACCACACCGAGAATAACGGTAATTCCACAGTGTGGATCACGGAATTCCACAGTGTGAATCACAGTAATACCACACTGAGAATCATGGTAATTCCACAGTGTGAATCACGGTAATTCCACAGTGCAAATCAGAGTAATACCACACTGAGAATCACAGTAATTCCACAGAGTGAACCACAGTAATTCCACAGTGTGAATCATGGTAATTCCACACTGAGAATCACGGTAATTCCAAAGTGTGAATCACGGTAATACCACACTGAGATTCACGGTAATTCCAAAGGGTGAATCACTGTAATTCCACAGTGCGAATCACAGTAATACCAAACTGAGAATAACGGTAATTCCAAAGAGTGAATCACGGTAATTACACAGTGTGAATCACGTTAATACCACACTGAGAATGACGGTAATTCCACTGTGTGAATCACGGTAATAACACACTGAGAATCATGGTAATTCCACAGTGTGAATCACGGTAATTCCACAGTGCGAATCACAGTAATACCACACTGAGAATCACGGTAATTCCACAGAGTGAATCACAGTAATTCCACAGTGTGAATCATGGCAATTCCACACTGAGAATCACGGTAATTCCACAGAGTGAATTACGTTAATGACACAGTGAGAACGAGGGTAATACCACACTGAGAATCACGGTAATTCCACAGAGTGTATCACGGTAATTACACAGGGAGAATCATGGTAATACCACACTGAGAATAACGGTAATTCCACAGAGTGAATCAAAGTAATTACACAGTGAGAATCGTGGTAATACCACACTGAGAATCAAGGTAACTCTACAGAGTGAATCACAGTAATTACACAGTGTGAATCATGGTAATAACTCAGTGAGTATCACGGTAATTCCACAGTGCGAATCACGGTAATACCAAACTGAGAATAACGGTAATTCCAAAGAGTGAATCACGGTAATTACACAGTGTGAATCACGGTAATACCACACTGAGAATGACGGTAATTCCACTGTGTGAATCACGGTAATAACACACTGAGAATCATGGTAATTCCACAGTGTGATTCACGGTAATTCCACAGTGCGAATCACAGTAATACCACACTGAGAATCACGGTAATTCCACAGAGTGAATCACAGTAATTCCACAATGTGAATCATGGTAATTCCACACTGAGAATCACGGTAATTCCACAGAGTGAATCACGGTAATTACACAGGGAGAATCATGGTAATACCACACTGAGAATAACGGTAATTCCACAGAGTGAATCAAAGTAATTACACAGTGAGAATCATGGTAATACCACACTGAGAATCAAGGTAATTCTACAGAGTGAATCACAGTAATTCCACAGTTTGAAACACGATAATTCCGCTGAGCGAATTACGGTAATTTCACAGTGTGCATCACGATAATTCCATACTGAGAATCACGGTAATTCCACAGTGTGAATCACGGTATTTACACAGTGTGAATCACGGTAAATACACAGTGCGAATCACGGTAAATACAGAGTGTGAATCATGGTATTTCCACAGTGCGAATCACAGTAATTCCACAGTGTGAATCACGGTAATTACAGAGTGTGAATCACGGTAATTCCTCAGTGTGAATCATGGTAATTTCACAGTGAGAATCACCGTAATTCCACAGTATGAATTACGGTATTTACACAGTGAGAGTCACGGTAATTCCACAGTGTGAATCACCGTAATTCCACAGTTTAAATCATGGTAATTCCACAGTGAAAATCACGGAAATACCACAGTGTGAATCAAGGTAATTACACAGTGAGAATAACGGTAATAACACACTGAGAATAACGCTAATTCGACAGTGCGAATCATGGTAATTCGAAACTGAGAATCATGGTAATTCCACACTGAGAATCACGGTAATTCCAAAGTGTGAATCACGGTAAGTACACAGTGCGAATCATGGTAATACCACATTGAGAATCACGGTAATTCCACAGATTGAATCACAGTAATTACACAGTGAGAATCATGGTAATACCACACTGTGAATCACGGTAATTACATAGTGAGAATCATCGTAATTCCACAGTGTGAATCAAGGTAATTCCACAGTGTGAATCACCGTAATTCCACAGTATGAATTACGGTATTTACACAGTGAGAGTCACGGTAATTCCACAGTGTGCATCACGGTAATTCCACAGTTTAAATCATGGTAATTCCACAGTGAAAATCACGGAAATTCCACAGAGTGAATCACAGTAATTCCACAGTGTGAATCACGGTAACAACACACTGAGAATCATGGTAATACCACACTGAGAATAACAGTAATTCCACAGAGTGAATCACAGTAAGTGCAGAGTGAGAATCGTGGTAATACCACACTGAGTATCACGGTAATTACACATTGTGAATCACAGTAATACCACACTGAGAATCACGGTAATTCCACAGAGTGAATCACGCTAATTCCACAGTGTGAATCACGGTAATACCACACTGAGAATCACGGTAATTCCACATTGTGAATCACGGTAATAACACACTGAGAATCATGGTAATTCCAAGGATGAATCACGGTAATACCACACTGAGAATCATGGTAATTCCACAGTGTGAATCATGGTAATTCCACAGTGCGAATCACAGTAATACCACACTGAGAATCATGGTAATTCCACAGTGTGAATCATGGTAATTCCACAGTGAAAATCACGGAAATACCACAGTGTGAATCAAGGTAATTACACAGTGAGAATAACGGTAATAACACACTGAGAATAACGCTAATTCGACAGTGCGAATCATGGTAATTCGAAACTGAGAATCATGGTAATTCCACACTGAGAATCACGGTAATTCCAAAGTGTGAATCACGGTAAGTACACAGTGTGAATCATGGTAATTCCACACTGAGAATCACGGTAATTCCACAGAGTGAATCACAGTAATTACACAGTGCGAATCATGGTAATACCACATTGAGAATCACGGTAATTCCACAGATTGAATCACAGTAATTACAGAGTGAGAATCATGGTAATACCACACTGTGAATCACGGTAATTACATAGTGAGAATCATCGTAATTCCACAGTGTGAATCAAGGTAATTCCACAGTGTGAATCACCGTAATTCCACAGTATGAATTACGGTATTTACACAGTGAGAGTCACGGTAATTTCACAGTGTGCATCACGGTAATTCCACAGTTTAAATCATGGTAATTCCACAGTGAAAATCACGGAAATTCCACAGAGTGAATCACAGTAATTCCACAGTGTGAATCACGGTAACAACACACTGAGAATCATGGTAATACCACACTGAGAATAACAGTAATTCCACAGAGTGAATCACAGTAAGTGCAGAGTGAGAATCGTGGTAATACCACACTGAGTATCACGGTAATTACACATTGTGAATCACAGTAATACCACACTGAGAATCACGGTAATTCCACAGAGTGAATCACGGTAATTCCACAGTGTGAATCACGGTAATACCACACTGAGAATCACGGTAATTCCACATTGTGAATCACGGTAATAACACACTGAGAATCATGGTAATTCCAAGGATGAATCACGGTAATACCACACTGAGAATCATGGTAATTCCACAGTGTGAATCATGGTAATTCCACAGTGCGAATCACAGTAATACCACACTGAGAATCATGGTAATTCCACAGTGTGAATCACGGTAATTCCACAGTGCAAATCAGAGTAATACCACACTGAGAATCAGAGTAATTCCACAGAGTGAACCACAGTAATTCCACAGTGTGAATCATGGTAATTCCACACTGAGAATCACGGTAATTCCAAAGAGTGAATCACGGTAATACCACACTGAGATTCACGGTAATTCCAAAGGGTGAATCACTGTAATTCCACAGTGCGAATCACAGTAATACCAAACTGAGAATAACGGTAATTCCAAAGAGTGAATCACGGTAATTACACAGTGTGAATCACGATAATACCACACTGAGAATGACGGTAATTCCACTGTGTGAATCACGGTAATAACACACTGAGAATCATGGTAATTCCACAGTGTGAATCACGGTAATTCCACAGTGCGAATCACAGTAATACCACACTGAGAATCACGGTAATTCCACAGAGTGAATCACAGTAATTCCACAGTGTGAATCATGGTAATTCCACACTGAGAATCACGGTAATTCCACAGAGTGAATTATGTTAATTACACAGTGAGAACGAGGGTAATACCACACTGAGAATCACGGTAATTCCACAGAGTGTATCACGGTAATTACACGGGGAGAATCATGGTAATACCACACTGAGAATAACGGTAATTCCACAGAGTGAATCAAAGTAATTACACAGTGAGAATCGTGGTAATACCACACTGAGAATCAAGGTAACTCTACAGAGTGAATCACAGTAATTACACAGTGTGAATCATGGTAATAACTCAGTGAGTATCACGGTAATTCCACAGTGCGAATCACGGTAATACCAAACTGAGAATAACGGTAATTCCAAAGAGTGAATCACGGTAATTACACAGTGTGAATCACGGTAATACCACACTGAGAATGACGGTAATTCCACTGTGTGAATCACGGTAATAACACACTGAGAATCATGGTAATTCCACAGTGTGATTCACGGTAATTCCACAGTGCGAATCACAGTAATACCACACTGAGAATCACGGTAATTCCACAGAGTGAATCACAGTAATTCCACAATGTGAATCATGGTAATTCCACACTGAGAATCACGGTAATTCCACAGAGTGAATCACGGTAATTACACAGGGAGAATCATGGTAATACCACACTGAGAATAACGGTAATTCCACAGAGTGAATCAAAGTAATTACACAGTGAGAATCATGGTAATACCACACTGAGAATCAAGGTAATTCTACAGAGTGAATCACAGTAATTCCACAGTTTGAAACACGATAATTCCGCTGAGCGAATTACGGTAATTTCACAGTGTGCATCACGATAATTCCACACTGAGAATCACGGTAATTCCACAGTGTGAATCACGGTATTTACACAGTGTGAATCATGGTAAATACACAGTGCGAATCACGGTAAATACAGATTGTGAATCATGGTATTTCCACAGTGCGAATCACAGTAATTCCACAGTGTGAATCACGGTAATTACATAGTGAGAATCATCGTAATTCCACAGTGTGAATCAAGGTAATTCCACAGTGTGAATCACCGTAATTCCACAGTATGAATTACGGTATTTACACAGTGAGAGTCACGGTAATTCCACAGTGTGAATCACAGTAATTCCACAGTGTGAATCATGGTAATTCCACACTGAGAATCACGGTAATTCCAATGTGTGAATCACGGTAATACCACACTGAGATTCACGGTAATTCGAAAGGGTGAATCACTGTAATTCCACAGTGCGAATCACAGTAATACAAAACTGAGAATAACGGTAATTCCAAAGAGTGAATCACAGTAATTACACAGTGTGAATCACGGTAATAACACACTGAGAATCATGGTAATTCCACAGTGTGAATCACGGTAATACCACACCGAGAATAATGGTAATTCCACAGTGTGGATCACGGAATTCCACAGTGTGAATCACAGTAATACCACACTGAGAATCATGGTAATTCCACAGTGTGAATCACGGTAATTCCACAGTGCAAATCAGAGTAATACCACACTGAGAATCACAGTAATTCCACAGAGTGAACCACAGTAATTCCACAGTGTGAATCATGGTAATTCCACACTGAGAATCACGGTAATTCCAAAGTGTGAATCACGGTAATACCACACTGAGATTCACGGTAATTCCAAAGGGTGAATCACTGTAATTCCACAGTGCGAATCACAGTAATACCAAACTGAGAATAACGGTAGTTCCAAAGAGTGAATCACGGTAATTACACAGTGTGAATCACGTTAATACCACACTGAGAATGACGGTAATTCCACTGTGTGAATCACGGTAATAACACACTGAGAATCATGGTAATTCCACAGTGTGAATCACGGTAATTCCACAGTGCGAATCACAGTAATACCACACTGAGAATCACGGTAATTCCACAGAGTGAATCACAGTAATTCCACAGTGTGAATCATGGCAATTCCACACTGAGAATCACGGTAATTCCACAGAGTGAATTACGTTAATGACACAGTGAGAACGAGGGTAATACCACACTGAGAATCACGGTAATTCCACAGAGTGTATCACGGTAATTACACAGGGAGAATCATGGTAATACCACACTGAGAATAACGGTAATTCCACAGAGTGAATCAAAGTAATTACACAGTGAGAATCATGGTAATACCACACTGAGAATCAAGGTAATTCTACAGAGTGAATCACAGTAATTCCACAGTTTGAAACACGATAATTCCGCTGAGCGAATTACGGTAATTTCACAGTGTGCATCACGATAATTCCACACTGAGAATCACGGTAATTCCACAGTGTGAATCACGGTATTTACACAGTGTGAATCACGGTAAATACACAGTGCGAATCACGGTAAATACAGAGTGTGAATCATGGTATTTCCACAGTGCGAATCACAGTAATTCCACAGTGTGAATCACGGTAATTACAGAGTGTGAATCACGGTAATTCCTCAGTGTGAATCATGGTAATTTCACAGTGAGAATCACCGTAATTCCACAGTATGAATTACGGTATTTACACAGTGAGAGTCACGGTAATTCCACAGTGTGAATCACCGTAATTCCACAGTTTAAATCATGGTAATTCCACAGTGAAAATCACGGAAATACCACAGTGTGAATCAAGGTAATTACACAGTGAGAATAACGGTAATAA
Organism: Isurus oxyrinchus; assembly: GCA_026770705.1. Classification (NCBI taxonomy): domain Eukaryota; kingdom Metazoa; phylum Chordata; class Chondrichthyes; order Lamniformes; family Lamnidae; genus Isurus; species Isurus oxyrinchus. The sequence continues at coordinate 174,797 of JANJGN010001095.1, forward strand.
CACACTGAGAATAACGCTAATTCGACAGTGCGAATCATGGTAATTCGAAACTGAGAATCATGGTAATTCCACACTGAGAATCACGGTAATTCCAAAGTGTGAATCACGGTAAGTACACAGTGCGAATCATGGTAATACCACATTGAGAATCACGGTAATTCCACAGATTGAATCACAGTAATTACACAGTGAGAATCATGGTAATACCACACTGTGAATCACGGTAATTACATAGTGAGAATCATCGTAATTCCACAGTGTGAATCAAGGTAATTCCACAGTGTGAATCACCGTAATTCCACAGTATGAATTACGGTATTTACACAGTGAGAGTCACGGTAATTCCACAGTGTGCATCACGGTAATTCCACAGTTTAAATCATGGTAATTCCACAGTGAAAATCACGGAAATTCCACAGAGTGAATCACAGTAATTCCACAGTGTGAATCACGGTAACAACACACTGAGAATCATGGTAATACCACACTGAGAATAACAGTAATTCCACAGAGTGAATCACAGTAAGTGCAGAGTGAGAATCGTGGTAATACCACACTGAGTATCACGGTAATTACACATTGTGAATCACAGTAATACCACACTGAGAATCACGGTAATTCCACAGAGTGAATCACGCTAATTCCACAGTGTGAATCACGGTAATACCACACTGAGAATCACGGTAATTCCACATTGTGAATCACGGTAATAACACACTGAGAATCATGGTAATTCCAAGGATGAATCACGGTAATACCACACTGAGAATCATGGTAATTCCACAGAGTGAATCATGGTAATTCCACAGTGCGAATCACAGTAATACCACACTGAGAATCATGGTAATTCCACAGTGTGAATCACGGTAATTCCACAGTGCAAATCAGAGTAATACCACACTGAGAATCACAGTAATTCCACAGTGTGAATCACAGTAATTCCACAAGGTGAATCATGGTAATTCCACACTGAGAATCACGGTAATTCCAAAGTGTGAATCACTGTAATTCCACAGTGCGAATCACAGTAATACCAAACTGAGAATAATGGTAATTCCAAAGAGTGAATCACGGTAATTACACAGTGTGAATCACGTTAATACCACACTGAGAATGACGGTAATTCCACTGTGTGAATCACGGTAATAACACACTGAGAATCATGGTAATTCCACAGTGTGAATCACGGTAATTCCACAGTGCGAATCACAGTAATACCACACTGAGAATCACGGTAATTCCACAGAGTGAATCACAGTAATTCCACAGTGTGAATCATGGTAATTCCACACTGAGAATCACGGTAATTCCACAGAGTGAATTACGTTAATTACACAGTGAGAACGAGGGTAATACCACACTGAGAATCACGGTAATTCCACAGAGTGTATCACGGTAATTACACAGGGAGAATCATGGTAATACCACACTGAGAATAACGGTAATTCCACAGAGTGAATCAAAGTAATTACACAGTGAGAATCGTGGTAATACCACACTGAGAATCAAGGTAACTCTACAGAGTGAATCACAGTAATTACACAGTGTGAATCATGGTAATAACTCAGTGAGTATCACGGTAATTCCACAGTGCGAATCACGGTAATACCAAACTGAGAATAACGGTAATTCCAAAGAGTGAATCACGGTAATTACACAGTGTGAATCACGGTAATACCACACTGAGAATGACGGTAATTCCGCTGTGTGAATCACGGTAATAACACACTGAGAATCATGGTAATTCCACAGTGTGATTCACGGTAATTCCACAGTGCGAATCACAGTAATACCAGACTGAGAATCACGGTAATTCCACAGAGTGAAACACAGTAATTCCACAATGTGAATCATGGTAATTCCACACTGAGAATCACGGTAATTCCACAGAGTGAATCACGGGAATTACACAGGGAGAATCATGGTAATACCACACTGAGAATAACGGTAATTCCACAGAGTGAATCAAAGTAATTACACAGTGAGAATCATGGTAATACCACACTGAGAATCAAGGTAATTCTACAGAGTGAATCACAGTAATTCCACAGTTTGAAACACGATAATTCCGCTGAGCGAATTACGGTAATTTCACAGTGTGCATCACGATAATTCCACACTGAGAATCACGCTAATTCCACAGTGTGAATCACGGTATTTACACAGTGTGAATCACGGTAAATACACAGTGCGAATCACGGTAAATACAGAGTGTGAATCATGGTATTTCCACAGTGCGAATCACAGTAATTCCACAGTGTGAATCACGGTAATTACATAGTGAGAATCATCGTAATTCCACAGTGTGAATCAAGGTAATTCCACAGTGTGAATCACCGTAATTCCACAGTATGAATTACGGTATTTACACAGTGAGAGTCACGGTAATTCCACAGTGTGAATCACAGTAATTCCACAGTGTGAATCATGGTAATTCCACACTGAGAATCACGGTAATTCCAATGTGTGAATCACGGTAATACCACACTGAGATTCACGGTAATTCGAAAGGGTGAATCACTGTAATTCCACAGTGCGAATCACAGTAATACAAAACTGAGAATAACGGTAATTCCAAAGAGTGAATCACAGTAATTACACAGTGTGAATCACGGTAATAACACACTGAGAATCATGGTAATTCCACAGTGTGAATCACGGTAATACCACACCGAGAATAATGGTAATTCCACAGTGTGGATCACGGAATTCCACAGTGTGAATCACAGTAATACCACACTGAGAATCATGGTAATTCCACAGTGTGAATCACGGTAATTCCACAGTGCAAATCAGAGTAATACCACACTGAGAATCACAGTAATTCCACAGAGTGAACCACAGTAATTCCACAGTGTGAATCATGGTAATTCCACACTGAGAATCACGGTAATTCCAAAGTGTGAATCACGGTAATACCACACTGAGATTCACGGTAATTCCAAAGGGTGAATCACTGTAATTCCACAGTGCGAATCACAGTAATACCAAACTGAGAATAACGGTAATTCCAAAGAGTGAATCACGGTAATTACACAGTGTGAATCACGTTAATACCACACTGAGAATGACGGTAATTCCACTGTGTGAATCACGGTAATAACACACTGAGAATCATGGTAATTCCACAGTGTGAATCACGGTAATTCCACACTGCGAATCACAGTAATACCACACTGAGAATCACGGAAATTCCACAGAGTGAATCACAGTAATTCCACAGTGTGAATCATGGTAATTCCACACAGAGAATCAAGGTAATTCCACAGAGTGAATTACGTTAATGACACAGTGAGAACGAGGGTAATACCACACTGAGAATCACGGTAATTCCACAGAGTGTATCACGGTAATTACACAGGGAGAATCATGGTAATACCACACTGAGAATAACGGTAATTCCACAGAGTGAATCAAAGTAATTACACAGTGAGAATCGTGGTAATACCACACTGAGAATCAAGGTAACTCTACAGAGTGAATCACAGTAATTACACAGTGTGAATCATGGTAATAACTCAGTGAGTATCACGGTAATTCCACAGTGCGAATCACGGTAATACCAAACTGAGAATAACGGTAATTCCAAAGAGTGAATCACGGTAATTACACAGTGTGAATCACGGTAATACCACACTGAGAATGACGGTAATTCCACTGTGTGAATCACGGTAATAACACACTGAGAATCATGGTAATTCCACAGTGTGATTCACGGTAATTCCACAGTGCGAATCACAGTAATACCACACTGAGAATCACGGTAATTCCACAGAGTGAATCACAGTAATTCCACAATGTGAATCATGGTAATTCCACACTGAGAATCACGGTAATTCCACAGAGTGAATCACGGTAATTACACAGGGAGAATCATGGTAATACCACACTGAGAATAACGGTAATTCCACAGAGTGAATCAAAGTAATTACACAGTGAGAATCATGGTAATACCACACTGAGAATCAAGGTAATTCTACAGAGTGAATCACAGTAATTCCACAGTTTGAAACACGATAATTCCGCTGAGCGAATTACGGTAATTTCACAGTGTGCATCACGATAATTCCACACTGAGAATCACGGTAATTCCACAGTGTGAATCACGGTATTTACACAGTGTGAATCATGGTAAATACACAGTGCGAATCACGGTAAATACAGATTGTGAATCATGGTATTTCCACAGTGCGAATCACAGTAATTCCACAGTGTGAATCACGGTAATTACATAGTGAGAATCATCGTAATTCCACAGTGTGAATCAAGGTAATTCCACAGTGTGAATCACCGTAATTCCACAGTATGAATTACGGTATTTACACAGTGAGAGTCACGGTAATTCCACAGTGTGAATCACAGTAATTCCACAGTGTGAATCATGGTAATTCCACACTGAGAATCACGGTAATTCCAATGTGTGAATCACGGTAATACCACACTGAGATTCACGGTAATTCGAAAGGGTGAATCACTGTAATTCCACAGTGCGAATCACAGTAATACAAAACTGAGAATAACGGTAATTCCAAAGAGTGAATCACAGTAATTACACAGTGTGAATCACGGTAATAACACACTGAGAATCATGGTAATTCCACAGTGTGAATCACGGTAATACCACACCGAGAATAATGGTAATTCCACAGTGTGGATCACGGAATTCCACAGTGTGAATCACAGTAATACCACACTGAGAATCATGGTAATTCCACAGTGTGAATCACGGTAATTCCACAGTGCAAATCAGAGTAATACCACACTGAGAATCACAGTAATTCCACAGAGTGAACCACAGTAATTCCACAGTGTGAATCATGGTAATTCCACACTGAGAATCACGGTAATTCCAAAGTGTGAATCACGGTAATACCACACTGAGATTCACGGTAATTCCAAAGGGTGAATCACTGTAATTCCACAGTGCGAATCACAGTAATACCAAACTGAGAATAACGGTAGTTCCAAAGAGTGAATCACGGTAATTACACAGTGTGAATCACGTTAATACCACACTGAGAATGACGGTAATTCCACTGTGTGAATCACGGTAATAACACACTGAGAATCATGGTAATTCCACAGTGTGAATCACGGTAATTCCACAGTGCGAATCACAGTAATACCACACTGAGAATCACGGTAATTCCACAGAGTGAATCACAGTAATTCCACAGTGTGAATCATGGCAATTCCACACTGAGAATCACGGTAATTCCACAGAGTGAATTACGTTAATGACACAGTGAGAACGAGGGTAATACCACACTGAGAATCACGGTAATTCCACAGAGTGTATCACGGTAATTACACAGGGAGAATCATGGTAATACCACACTGAGAATAACGGTAATTCCACAGAGTGAATCAAAGTAATTACACAGTGAGAATCATGGTAATACCACACTGAGAATCAAGGTAATTCTACAGAGTGAATCACAGTAATTCCACAGTTTGAAACACGATAATTCCGCTGAGCGAATTACGGTAATTTCACAGTGTGCATCACGATAATTCCACACTGAGAATCACGGTAATTCCACAGTGTGAATCACGGTATTTACACAGTGTGAATCACGGTAAATACACAGTGCGAATCACGGTAAATACAGAGTGTGAATCATGGTATTTCCACAGTGCGAATCACAGTAATTCCACAGTGTGAATCACGGTAATTACAGAGTGTGAATCACGGTAATTCCTCAGTGTGAATCATGGTAATTTCACAGTGAGAATCACCGTAATTCCACAGTATGAATTACGGTATTTACACAGTGAGAGTCACGGTAATTCCACAGTGTGAATCACCGTAATTCCACAGTTTAAATCATGGTAATTCCACAGTGAAAATCACGGAAATACCACAGTGTGAATCAAGGTAATTACACAGTGAGAATAACGGTAATAACACACTGAGAATAACGCTAATTCGACAGTGCGAATCATGGTAATTCGAAACTGAGAATCATGGTAATTCCACACTGAGAATCACGGTAATTCCAAAGTGTGAATCACGGTAAGTACACAGTGCGAATCATGGTAATACCACATTGAGAATCACGGTAATTCCACAGATTGAATCACAGTAATTACACAGTGAGAATCATGGTAATACCACACTGTGAATCACGGTAATTACATAGTGAGAATCATCGTAATTCCACAGTGTGAATCAAGGTAATTCCACAGTGTGAATCACCGTAATTCCACAGTATGAATTACGGTATTTACACAGTGAGAGTCACGGTAATTCCACAGTGTGCATCACGGTAATTCCACAGTTTAAATCATGGTAATTCCACAGTGAAAATCACGGAAATTCCACAGAGTGAATCACAGTAATTCCACAGTGTGAATCACGGTAACAACACACTGAGAATCATGGTAATACCACACTGAGAATAACAGTAATTCCACAGAGTGAATCACAGTAAGTGCAGAGTGAGAATCGTGGTAATACCACACTGAGTATCACGGTAATTACACATTGTGAATCACAGTAATACCACACTGAGAATCACGGTAATTCCACAGAGTGAATCACGCTAATTCCACAGTGTGAATCACGGTAATACCACACTGAGAATCACGGTAATTCCACATTGTGAATCACGGTAATAACACACTGAGAATCATGGTAATTCCAAGGATGAATCACGGTAATACCACACTGAGAATCATGGTAATTCCACAGAGTGAATCATGGTAATTCCACAGTGCGAATCACAGTAATACCACACTGAGAATCATGGTAATTCCACAGTGTGAATCACGGTAATTCCACAGTGCAAATCAGAGTAATACCACACTGAGAATCACAGTAATTCCACAGTGTGAATCACAGTAATTCCACAAGGTGAATCATGGTAATTCCACACTGAGAATCACGGTAATTCCAAAGTGTGAATCACTGTAATTCCACAGTGCGAATCACAGTAATACCAAACTGAGAATAATGGTAATTCCAAAGAGTGAATCACGGTAATTACACAGTGTGAATCACGTTAATACCACACTGAGAATGACGGTAATTCCACTGTGTGAATCACGGTAATAACACACTGAGAATCATGGTAATTCCACAGTGTGAATCACGGTAATTCCACAGTGCGAATCACAGTAATACCACACTGAGAATCACGGTAATTCCACAGAGTGAATCACAGTAATTCCACAGTGTGAATCATGGTAATTCCACACTGAGAATCACGGTAATTCCACAGAGTGAATTACGTTAATTACACAGTGAGAACGAGGGTAATACCACACTGAGAATCACGGTAATTCCACAGAGTGTATCACGGTAATTACACAGGGAGAATCATGGTAATACCACACTGAGAATAACGGTAATTCCACAGAGTGAATCAAAGTAATTACACAGTGAGAATCGTGGTAATACCACACTGAGAATCAAGGTAACTCTACAGAGTGAATCACAGTAATTACACAGTGTGAATCATGGTAATAACTCAGTGAGTATCACGGTAATTCCACAGTGCGAATCACGGTAATACCAAACTGAGAATAACGGTAATTCCAAAGAGTGAATCACGGTAATTACACAGTGTGAATCACGGTAATACCACACTGAGAATGACGGTAATTCCGCTGTGTGAATCACGGTAATAACACACTGAGAATCATGGTAATTCCACAGTGTGATTCACGGTAATTCCACAGTGCGAATCACAGTAATACCAGACTGAGAATCACGGTAATTCCACAGAGTGAAACACAGTAATTCCACAATGTGAATCATGGTAATTCCACACTGAGAATCACGGTAATTCCACAGAGTGAATCACGGGAATTACACAGGGAGAATCATGGTAATACCACACTGAGAATAACGGTAATTCCACAGAGTGAATCAAAGTAATTACACAGTGAGAATCATGGTAATACCACACTGAGAATCAAGGTAATTCTACAGAGTGAATCACAGTAATTCCACAGTTTGAAACACGATAATTCCGCTGAGCGAATTACGGTAATTTCACAGTGTGCATCACGATAATTCCACACTGAGAATCACGCTAATTCCACAGTGTGAATCACGGTATTTACACAGTGTGAATCACGGTAAATACACAGTGCGAATCACGGTAAATACAGAGTGTGAATCATGGTATTTCCACAGTGCGAATCACAGTAATTCCACAGTGTGAATCACGGTAATTACATAGTGAGAATCATCGTAATTCCACAGTGTGAATCAAGGTAATTCCACAGTGTGAATCACCGTAATTCCACAGTATGAATTACGGTATTTACACAGTGAGAGTCACGGTAATTCCACAGTGTGAATCACAGTAATTCCACAGTGTGAATCATGGTAATTCCACACTGAGAATCACGGTAATTCCAATGTGTGAATCACGGTAATACCACACTGAGATTCACGGTAATTCGAAAGGGTGAATCACTGTAATTCCACAGTGCGAATCACAGTAATACAAAACTGAGAATAACGGTAATTCCAAAGAGTGAATCACAGTAATTACACAGTGTGAATCACGGTAATAACACACTGAGAATCATGGTAATTCCACAGTGTGAATCACGGTAATACCACACCGAGAATAATGGTAATTCCACAGTGTGGATCACGGAATTCCACAGTGTGAATCACAGTAATACCACACTGAGAATCATGGTAATTCCACAGTGTGAATCACGGTAATTCCACAGTGCAAATCAGAGTAATACCACACTGAGAATCACAGTAATTCCACAGAGTGAACCACAGTAATTCCACAGTGTGAATCATGGTAATTCCACACTGAGAATCACGGTAATTCCAAAGTGTGAATCACGGTAATACCACACTGAGATTCACGGTAATTCCAAAGGGTGAATCACTGTAATTCCACAGTGCGAATCACAGTAATACCAAACTGAGAATAACGGTAATTCCAAAGAGTGAATCACGGTAATTACACAGTGTGAATCACGTTAATACCACACTGAGAATGACGGTAATTCCACTGTGTGAATCACGGTAATAACACACTGAGAATCATGGTAATTCCACAGTGTGAATCACGGTAATTCCACACTGCGAATCACAGTAATACCACACTGAGAATCACGGAAATTCCACAGAGTGAATCACAGTAATTCCACAGTGTGAATCATGGTAATTCCACACAGAGAATCAAGGTAATTCCACAGAGTGAATTACGTTAATGACACAGTGAGAACGAGGGTAATACCACACTGAGAATCACGGTAATTCCACAGAGTGTATCACGGTAATTACACAGGGAGAATCATGGTAATACCACACTGAGAATAACGGTAATTCCACAGAGTGAATCAAAGTAATTACACAGTGAGAATCGTGGTAATACCACACTGAGAATCAAGGTAACTCTACAGAGTGAATCACAGTAATTACACAGTGTGAATCATGGTAATAACTCAGTGAGTATCACGGTAATTCCACAGTGCGAATCACGGTAATACCAAACTGAGAATAACGGTAATTCCAAAGAGTGAATCACGGTAATTACACAGTGTGAATCACGGTAATACCACACTGAGAATGACGGTAATTCCACTGTGTGAATCACGGTAATAACACACTGAGAATCATGGTAATTCCACAGTGTGATTCACGGTAATTCCACAGTGCGAATCACAGTAATACCACACTGAGAATCACGGTAATTCCACAGAGTGAATCACAGTAATTCCACAATGTGAATCATGGTAATTCCACACTGAGAATCACGGTAATTCCACAGAGTGAATCACGGTAATTACACAGGGAGAATCATGGTAATACCACACTGAGAATAACGGTAATTCCACAGAGTGAATCAAAGTAATTACACAGTGAGAATCAAGGTAATTCTACAGAGTGAATCACAGTAATTCCACAGTTTGAAACACGATAATTCCGCTGAGCGAATTACGGTAATTTCACAGTGTGCATCACGATAATTCCACACTGAGAATCACGGTAATTCCACAGTGTGAATCACGGTATTTACACAGTGTGAATCACGGTAAATACACAGTGCGAATCACGGTAAATACAGAGTGTGAATCATGGTATTTCCACAGTGCGAATCACAGTAATTCCACAGTGTGAATCACGGTAATTACAGAGTGTGAATCACGGTAATTCCTCAGTGTGAATCATGGTAATTTCACAGTGTGAATCACCGTAATTCCACAGTATGAATTACGGTATTTACACAGTGAGAGTCACGGTAATTCCACAGTGTGAATCACGGTAATTCCACAGTTTAAATCATGGTAATTCCACAGTGAAAATCACGGAAATACCACAGTGTGAATCAAGGTAATTACACAGTGAGAATAACGGTAATAACACACTGAGAATAACGCTAATTCGACAGTGCGAATCATGGTAATTCGAAACTGAGAATCATGGTAATTCCACACTGAGAATCACGGTAATTCCAAAGTGTGAATCACGGTAAGTACACAGTGTGAATCATGGTAATTCCACACTGAGAATCACGGTAATTCCACAGAGTGAATCACAGTAATTACACAGTTCGAATCATGGTAATACCACATTGAGAATCACGGTAATTCCACAGATTGAATCACAGTAATTACAGAGTGAGAATCATGGTAATACCACACTGTGAATCACGGTAATTACATAGTGAGAATCATCGTAATTCCACAGTGTGAATCAAGGTAATTCCACAGTGTGAATCACCGTAATTCCACAGTATGAATTACGGTATTTACACAGTGAGAGTCACGGTAATTCCACAGTGTGCATCACGGTAATTCCACAGTTTAAATCATGGTAATTCCACAGTGAAAATCACGGAAATTCCACAGAGTGAATCACAGTAATTCCACAGTGTGAATCACGGTAACAACACACTGAGAATCATGGTAATACCACACTGAGAATAACAGTAATTCCACAGAGTGAATCACAGTAAGTGCAGAGTGAGAATCGTGGTAATACCACACTGAGTATCACGGTAATTACACATTGTGAATCACAGTAATACCACACTGAGAATCACGGTAATTCCACAGAGTGAATCACGCTAATTCCACAGTGTGAATCACGGTAATACCACACTGAGAATCACGGTAATTCCACATTGTGAATCACGGTAATACCACACTGAGAATCATGGTAATTCCACAGTGTGAATCATGGTAATTCCACAGTGCGAATCACAGTAATACCACACTGAGAATCATGGTAATTCCACAGTGTGAATCACAGTAATTCCACAGTGTGAATCATGGTAATTCCACACTGAGAATCACAGTAATTCCAAAGTGTGAATCACGGTAATACCACACTGAGATTCACGGTAATTCGAAAGGGTGAATCACTGTAATTCCACAGTGCGAATCACAGTAATACCAAACTGAGAATAACGGTAATTCCAAAGAGTGAATCACAGTAATTACACAGTGTGAATCACGGTAATAACACACTGAGAATCATGGTAATTCCACAGTGTGAATCACGGTAATACCACACTGAGAATAATGGTAATTCCACAGTGTGAATCACGGTAATTCCACAGTGCGAATCACAGTAATACCACACTGAGAATCATGGTAATTCCACAGTGTGAATCACGGTAATTCCACAGTGCAAATCAGAGTAATACCACACTGAGAATCAGAGTAATTCCACAGAGTGAACCACAGTAATTCCACAGTGTGAATCATGGTAATTCCACACTGAGAATCACGGTAATTCCAAAGTGTGAATCACGGTAATACCACACTGAGATTCACGGTAATTCCAAAGGGTGAATCACTGTAATTCCACAGTGCGAATCACAGTAATACCAAACTGAGAATAACGGTAATTCCAAAGAGTGAATCACGGTAATTACACAGTGTGAATCACGTTAATACCACACTGAGAATGACGGTAATTCCACTGTGTGAATCATGGTAATACAAAACTGAGAATAACGGTAATTCCAAAGAGTGAATCACAGTAATTACACAGTGTGAATCACGGTAATAACACACTGAGAATCATGGTAATTCCACAGTGTGAATCACGGTAATACCACACTGAGAATAATGGTAATTCCACAGTGTGGATCACGGTAATTCCACAGTGCGAATCACAGTAATACCACACTGAGAATCATGGTAATTCCACAGTGTGAATCACAGTAATTCCACAGTGCAAATCAGAGTAATACCACACTGAGAATCACAGTAATTCCACAGAGTGAATCACAGTAATTCCACAGTGTGAATCATGGTAATTCCACACTGAGAATCACGGTAATTCCAAAGTGTGAATCACGGTAATACCACACTGAGATTCACGGTAATTCCAAAGGGTGAATCACTGTAATTCCACAGTGCGAATCACAGTAATACCAAAGTGAGAATAACGGTAATTCCAAAGAGTGAATCACGGTAATTACACAGTGTGAATCACGTTAATACCACACTGAGAATGACGGTAATTCCACTGTGTGAATCACGGTAATAACACACTGAGAATCATGGTAATTCCACAGTGTGAATCACGGTAATTCCACAGTGCGAATCACAGTAATACCACACTGAGAATCACGGTAATTCCACAGAGTGAATCACAGTAATTCCACAGTGTGAATCATGGTAATTCCACACTGAGAATCACGGTAATTCCACAGAGTGAATTACGTTAATTACACAGTGAGAACGAGGGTAATACCACACTGAGAATCACGGTAATTCCACAGAGTGTATCACGGTAATTACACAGGGAGAATCATGGTAATACCACACTGAGAATAACGGTAATTCCACAGAGTGAATCAAAGTAATTACACAGTGAGAATCGTGGTAATACCACACTGAGAATCAAGGTAACTCTACAGAGTGAATCACAGTAATTACACAGTGTGAATCATGGTAATAACTCAGTGAGTATCACGGTAATTCCACAGTGCGAATCACGGTAATACCAAACTGAGAATAACGGTAATTCCAAAGAGTGAATCACGGTAATTACACAGTGTGAATCACGATAATACCACACTGAGAATGACGGTAATTCCACTGTGTGAATCACGGTAATAACACACTGAGAATCATGGTAATTCCACAGTGTGATTCACGGTAATTCCACAGTGCGAATCACAGTAATACCACACTGAGAATCACGGTAATTCCACAGAGTGAATCACAGTAATTCCACAATGTGAATCATGGTAATTCCACACTGAGAATCACGGTAATTCCACAGAGTGAATCACGGTAATTACACAGGGAGAATCATGGTAATACCACACTGAGAATAATGGTAATTCCACAGAGTGAATCAAAGTAATTACACAGTGAGAATCGTGGTAATACCACAGTGAGAATCAAGGTAATTCTACAGAGTGAATCACAGTAATTCCACAGTGTGAAACACGATAATTCCGCTGAGCGAATCACGGTAATTTCACAGTGTGCATCACGATAATTCCACACTGAGAATCACGGTAATTCCACAGTGTGAATCACGGTATTTACACAGTGTGAATCACGGTAAATATACAGTGCGAATCATGGTAAATACAGAGTGTGAATCATGCTATTTCCACAGTGCGAATCACAGTAATTCCACAGTGTGAATCACGGTAATTACAGAGTGTGAATCACGGTAATTCCACAGTGTGAATCATGGTAATTTCACAGTGAGAATCACGGTAATTCCACAGTGTGAATCAAGGTAATTCCACAGTGTGAATCACCGTAATTCCACAGTATGAATTACGGTATTTACACAGTGAGAGTCACGGTAATTCCACAGTGTGAATCACGGTAATTCCACAGTGCGAATCACAGTAATACCACACTGAGAATCATGGTAATTCCACAGTGTGAATCACGGTAATTCCACAGTGCAAATCAGAGTAATACCACACTGAGAATCAGAGTAATTCCACAGAGTGAACCACAGTAATTCCACAGTGTGAATCATGGTAATTCCACACTGAGAATCACGGTAATTCCAAAGTGTGAATCATGGTAATACCACACTGAGATTCACGGTAATTCCAAAGGGTGAATCACTGTAATTCCACAGTGCGAATCACAGTAATACCAAAGTGAGAATAACGGTAATTCCAAAGAGTGAATCACGGTAATTACACAGTGTGAATCACGGTAATCGCACACTGTGAATCATGGTATTCCACACTGTGAATCATGGTAATTCCACTGAGCAAATCACGGTAATTCCACACAGTGAATCACGGTAATTCCAAAGTGTGAATCACGGTAATTCCACAGTGTGAAACACGATAATTCCGCTGAGCGAATCACGGTAATTCCACAGTGTGCATCACGGTATTTGCACAGTGTGAATCACGGTAAAAACACAGTGCGAATCACGTAAATACAGAGTGTGAATCATGGTATTTCCACAGTGCGAATCACAGTAATTCCACAGTGTGAATCACGGTAATTACAGAGTGTGAATCACGGTAATTCCACAGTGTGAATCATGGTAATTTCACAGTGAGAATCACGGTAATTCCACAGTGTGAATCAAGGTAATTCCACAGTGTGAATCACCGTAATTCCACAGTATGAATTACGGTATTTACACAGTGAGAGTCACGGTAATTACACAGTGTGAATCACGGTAATTCCACAGTTTAAATCATGGTAATTCCACAGTGAAAATCACGGAAATACCACAGTGTGAATCAAGGTAATTACACAGTGAGAATAACGGTAATAACACACTGAGAATAACGCTAATTCGACAGTGCGAATCATGGTAATTCGAAACTGAGAATCATGGTAATTCCACACTGAGAATCACGGTAATTCCAAAGTGTGAATCACGGTAAGTACACAGTGTGAATCATGGTAATTCCACACTGAGAATCACGGTAATTCCACAGAGTGAATCACAGTAATTACACAGTGCGAATCATGGTAATACCACATTGAGAATCACGGTAATTCCACAGATTGAATCACAGTAATTACAGAGTGAGAATCATGGTAATACCACACTGTGAATCACGGTAATTACATAGTGAGAATCATCGTAATTCCACAGTGTGAATCAAGGTAATTCCACAGTGTGAATCACCGTAATTCCACAGTATGAATTACGGTATTTACACAGTGAGAGTCACGGTAATTCCACAGTGTGCATCACGGTAATTCCACAGTTTAAATCATGGTAATTCCACAGTGAAAATCACGGAAATTCCACAGAGTGAATCACAGTAATTCCACAGTGTGAATCACGGTAACAACACACTGAGAATCATGGTAATACCACACTGAGAATAACAGTAATTCCACAGAGTGAATCACAGTAAGTGCAGAGTGAGAATCGTGGTAATACCACACTGAGTATCACGGTAATTACACATTGTGAATCACAGTAATACCACACTGAGAATCACGGTAATTCCACAGAGTGAATCACACTAATTCCACAGTGTGAATCACGGTAATACCACACTGAGAATCACGGTAATTCCACATTGTGAATCACGGTAATACCACACTGAGAATCATGGTAATTCCACAGTGTGAATCATGGTAATTCCACAGTGCGAATCACAGTAATACCACACTGAGAATCATGGTAATTCCACAGTGTGAATCACGGTAATTCCACACTGCAAATCAGAGTAATACCACACTGAGAATCACAGTTATTCCACAGTGTGAATCACAGTAATTCCACAGTGTGAATCATGGTAATTCCACACTGAGAATCACAGTAATTCCAAAGTGTGAATCACGGTAATACCACACTGAGATTCACGGTAATTCGAAAGGGTGAATCACTGTAATTCCACAGTGCGAATCACAGTAATACAAAACTGAGAATAACGGTAATTCCAAAGAGTGAATCACAGTAATTACACAGTGTGAATCACGGTAATAACACACTGAGAATCATGGTAATTCCACAGTGTGAATCACGGTAATACCACACTGAGAATAATGGTAATTCCACAGTGTGAATCACGGTAATTCCACAGTGCGAATCACATTAATGCCACACTGAGAATCATGGTAATTCCACAGTGTGAATCACGGTAATTCCACAGTGCAAATCAGAGTAATACCACACTGAGAATCAGAGTAATTCCACAGAGTGAACCACAGTAATTCCACAGTGTGAATCATGGTAATTCCACACTGAGAATCACGGTAATTCCAAAGTGTGAATCACGGTAATACCACACTGAGATTCACGGTAATTCCAAAGGGTGAATCACTGTAATTCCACAGTGCGAATCACAGTAATACCAAACTGAGAATAACGGTAATTCCAAAGAGTGAATCACGGTAATTACACAGTGTGAATCACGTTAATACCACACTGAGAATGACGGTAATTCCACTGTGTGAATCATGGTAATACAAAACTGAGAATAACGGTAATTCCAAAGAGTGAATCACAGTAATTACACAGTGTGAATCACGGTAATAACACACTGAGAATCATGGTAATTCCACAGTGTGAATCACGGTAATACCACACTGAGAATAATGGTAATTCCACAGTGTGGATCACGGTAATTCCACAGTGCGAATCACAGTAATACCACACTGAGAATCATGGTAATTCCACAGTGTGAATCACAGTAATTCCACAGTGCAAATCAGAGTAATACCACACTGAGAATCAGAGTAATTCCACAGAGTGAACCACAGTAATTCCACAGTGTGAATCATGGTAATTCCACACTGAGAATCACGGTAATTCCAAAGTGTGAATCACGGTAATACCACACTGAGATTCACGGTAATTCCAAAGGGTGAATCACTGTAATTCCACAGTGCGAATCACAGTAATACCAAACTGAGAATAACGGTAATTCCAAAGAGTGAATCACGGTAATTACACAGTGTGAATCACGTTAATACCACACTGAGAATGACGGTAATTCCACTGTGTGAATCACGGTAATAACACACTGAGAATCATGGTAATTCCACAGTGTGAATCATGGTAATTCCACAGTGCGAATCACAGTAATACCACACTGAGAATCACGGTAATTCCACAGAGTGAATCACAGTAATTCCACAGTGTGAATCATGGTAATTCCACACTGAGAATCACGGTAATTCCACAGAGTGAATTACGTTAATTACACAGTGAGAACGAGGGTAATACCACACTGAGAATCACGGTAATTCCACAGAGTGTATCACGGTAATTACACAGGGAGAATCATGGTAATACCACACTGAGAATAACGGTAATTCCACAGAGTGAATCAAAGTAATTACACAGTGAGAATCGTGGTAATACCACACTGAGAATCAAGGTAACTCTACAGAGTGAATCACAGTAATTACACAGTGTGAATCATGGTAATAACTCAGTGAGTATCACGGTAATTCCACAGTGCGAATCACGGTAATACCAAACTGAGAATAACGGTAATTCCAAAGAGTGAATCACGGTAATTACACAGTGTGAATCACGATAATACCACACTGAGAATGACGGTAATTCCACTGTGTGAATCACGGTAATAACACACTGAGAATCATGGTAATTCCACAGTGTGATTCACGGTAATTCCACAGTGCGAATCACAGTAATACCACACTGAGAATCACGGTAATTCCACAGAGTGAATCACAGTAATTCCACAATGTGAATCATGGTAATTCCACACTGAGAATCACGGTAATTCCACAGAGTGAATCACGGTAATTACACAGGGAGAATCATGGTAATACCACACTGAGAATAATGGTAATTCCACAGAGTGAATCAAAGTAATTACACAGTGAGAATCGTGGTAATACCACACTGAGAATCAAGGTAATTCTACAGAGTGAATCACAGTAATTCCACAGTGTGAAACACGATAATTCCGCTGAGCGAATCACGGTAATTTCACAGTGTGCATCACGATAATTCCACACTGAGAATCACGGTAATTCCACAGTGTGAATCACGGTATTTACACAGTGTGAATCACGGTAAATATACAGTGCAAATCATGGTAAATACAGAGTGTGAATCATGCTATTTCCACAGTGCGAATCACAGTAATTCCACAGTGTGAATCACGGTAATTACAGAGTGTGAATCACGGTAATTCCACAGTGTGAATCATGGTAATTTCACAGTGAGAATCACGGTAATTCCACAGTGTGAATCAAGGTAATTCCACAGTGTGAATCACCGTAATTCCACAGTATGAATTACGGTATTTACACAGTGAGAGTCACGGTAGTTCCACAGTGTGAATCACGGTAATTCCACAGTGCGAATCACAGTAATACCACACTGAGAATCATGGTAATTCCACAGTGTGAATCACGGTAATTCCACAGTGCAAATCAGAGTAATACCACACTGAGAATCAGAGTAATTCCACAGAGTGAACCACAGTAATTCCACAGTGTGAATCATGGTAATTCCACACTGAGAATCACGGTAATTCCAAAGTGTGAATCATGGTAATACCACACTGAGATTCACGGTAATTCCAAAGGGTGAATCACTGTAATTCCACAGTGCGAATCACAGTAATACCAAAGTGAGAATAACGGTAATTCCAAAGAGTGAATCACGGTAATTACACAGTGTGAATCACGGTAATCGCACACTGTGAATCATGGTATTCCACACTGTGAATCATGGTAATTCCACTGAGCAAATCACGGTAATTCCACACAGTGAATCACGGTAATTCCAAAGTGTGAATCACGGTAATTCCACAGTGTGAAACACGATAATTCCGCTGAGCGAATCACGGTAATTCCAAAGTGTGCATCACGGTATTTGCACAGTGTGAATCACGGTAAAAACACAGTGCGAATCACGTAAATACAGAGTGTGAATCATGGTATTTCCACAGTGCGAATCACAGTAATTCCACAGTGTGAATCACGGTAATTACAGAGTGTGAATCACGGTAATTCCACAGTGTGAATCATGGTAATTTCACAGTGAGAATCACGGTAATTCCACAGTGTGAATCAAGGTAATTCCACAGTGTGAATCACCGTAATTCCACAGTATGAATTACGGTATTTACACAGTGAGAGTCACGGTAATTCCACAGTGTGAATCACGGTAATTCCACAGTTTAAATCATGGTAATTCCACAGTGAAAATCACGGAAATACCACAGTGTGAATCAAGGTAATTACACAGTGAGAATAACGGTAATAACACACTGAGAATAA
The DNA here is from genome assembly GCA_026770705.1 of Isurus oxyrinchus. Lineage (NCBI taxonomy): Eukaryota > Metazoa > Chordata > Chondrichthyes > Lamniformes > Lamnidae > Isurus > Isurus oxyrinchus. The sequence goes on from JANJGN010001095.1 coordinate 193,961, forward strand.
CGCTAATTCCACAGTGCGAATCATGGTAATTCGAAACTGAGAATCATGGTAATTCCACACTGAGAATCACGGTAATTCCAAAGTGTGAATCACGGTAAGTGCACCGTGTGAATCATGGTAATTCCACACTGAGAATCACGGTAATTCCACAGAGTGAATCACAGTAATTACACAGTGCGAATCATGGTAATACCACATTGAGAATCACGGTAATTCCACAGATTGAATCACAGTAATTCCACAGTGTGAATCACGGTAACAACACACTGAGAATCATGGTAATACCACACTGAGAATAACAGTAATTCCACAGAGTGAATCACAGTAAGTGCAGAGTGAGAATCGAGGTAATACCACACTGAGTATCACGGTAATTACACAGTGTGAATCACAGTAATACCACACTGAGAATCACGGTAATTCCACAGAGTGAATCACGGTAATTCCACAGTGTGAATCACGGTAATAGCACACTGAGAATCATGGTAATTCCACATTGTGAATCTCGGTAATAACACACTGAGAATCATGGTAATTCCACAGTGTGAATCACGTTAATACCACACTGAGAATCATGGTAATTCCACAGTGTGAATCACAGTAATACCACACTGAGAATCACAGTAATACCACACTGAGAATCATGGTAATTCCACAGAGTGAATCACAGTAAGTGCAGAGTGAGAATCGTGGTAATACCACACTGAGTTTCACGGTAATTACACAGTGCGAATCACAGTAATACCACACTGAGAATCACGGTAATTCCACAGAGTGAATCACGGTAATTACACAGGGAGAATCATGGTAATACCACACTGAGAATAATGGTAATTCCACAGAGTGAATCAAAGTAATTACACAGTGAGAATCGTGGTAATACCACACTGAGAATCAAGGTAATTCTACAGAGTGAATCACAGTAATTCCACAGTGTGAAACACGATAATTCCGCTGAGCGAATCACGGTAATTTCACAGTGTGCATCACGATAATTCCACACTGAGAATCACGGTAATTCCACAGTGTGAATCACGGTATTTACACAGTGTGAATCACGGTAAATATACAGTGCAAATCATGGTAAATACAGAGTGTGAATCATGCTATTTCCACAGTGCGAATCACAGTAATTCCACAGTGTGAATCACGGTAATTACAGAGTGTGAATCACGGTAATTCCACAGTGTGAATCATGGTAATTTCACAGTGAGAATCACGGTAATTCCACAGTGTGAATCAAGGTAATTCCACAGTGTGAATCACCGTAATTCCACAGTATGAATTACGGTATTTACACAGTGAGAGTCACGGTAGTTCCACAGTGTGAATCACGGTAATTCCACAGTGCGAATCACAGTAATAACACACTGAGAATAACGCTAATTCCACAGTGCGAATCATGGTAATTCGAAACTGAGAATCATGGTAATTCCACACTGAGAATCACGGTAATTCCAAAGTGTGAATCACGGTAAGTGCACCGTGTGAATCATGGTAATTCCACACTGAGAATCACGGTAATTCCACAGAGTGAATCACAGTAATTACACACTGCGAATCATGGTAATACCACATTGAGAATCACGGTAATTCCACAGATTGAATCACAGTAATTCCACAGTGTGAATCACGGTAACAACACACTGAGAATCATGGTAATACCACACTGAGAATAACAGTAATTCCACAGAGTGAATCACAGTAAGTGCAGAGTGAGAATCGTGGTAATACCACACTGAGTATCAATGTAATTACACAGTGTGAATCACAGTA